>BGPR01013502.1:10725-28022 GCA_013235015.1 Araneus ventricosus
GGTATTTGTAATAAATAAAATGTATTTGGTATTTGTAATAAATAAAATGTATTTGGTATTTGTAATAAATAAATGCATTAATATTAATAATTATTAAATTTTGATAAATATATATTATATTTACTTAACAATGCGCAAATAAATGTATGTAAAAAGTAAAAATTGTAATTTAGATTTTCTTCGTACGGAAGTGACAATATGCACAAAAGTAAATGCAATTATTAAGAATTGTGAATTATATTTTCAATCAAAGTGAATGATAACATTCAGATTAAAAATTTCTTCGTAAATAAACGGTCCTCGTTTTCGCATATACTTTAAAATGAAGAAAACTTATTACGTGATTTTAAGTAAAAATACTTTTTCCTGTTCACCAATTTAGGCCAAAATCTGACGCAAATTTACTGAGTTACTTTAAAGACTATGAGGTACATTTAATTTCTCGGTGCGATTTCAAGTTAGTTTTAATATATAGGCAATGGCGGCTCATTCGCTCAGAAACGGGGAGGACTTCAAAAAATGTTTATCAAGGGAAATCAATTTTAAAACCTACTTTATCTCCAAGTAGATCAAATTTTTAATTCCAAATCCAGATGCGAAATTTCCTTCTTTTCAAACGAAGTAAATAACCAGCATATAACATTTTCTATCAGTTTTACTAACAAAAATTCAAGTGAATGTTGATGTGACGATTCCTCTGACGAATAATAATAATAATCGGAGCTCAACATATACACTTCCCTCCTTGCCCAGATCACTCGATAACACTCTTTCAAAAATGAATATCAAATAACTCGTATACAGAAAATTTATTTTTAAGCTAAAACGTATTAAATACATTTTTTACTGAAATATTCTAAAAACTTGAAAGTTTTAGAAGAGTATTATTTGCTTCAATCCCAATCCAGTTAAACTCATCTTTTCAGCCAGGGCTATTGGTGTCAAATATCATGTGCCGGAGATTGCGAACCACCGAGTTCGTGTGCTCCGTAAAACCAAATCATCGCTGGTGTGTTTGCTTCAATCTGTCATCGCAACACGAACCCAAACTCATAAACAGACAACGAGATTGCAACTTGTGCGAGAGTGAGAAAAAGAAAAATATATTAAAAAGAGCATCTTTCTTTCGTTCAGTTGGCTCCGTGCCAGCCAGAGATGTGTTGACTTTCAGCCCAAAGCCCGTCTAAGTTAAAGGAAGAAAGAGTTGCTTTTTCACTCCGGATTATATGCTCAGTGAACGGATTTCGAAGGGTCCGATTATTTTGCAGCTCAGACCTGCGTCTCTTCGTTTGGATTCATTTTATAACTTTTTTCAATTTTGTTTTACTTTTTTCTGCAATTTCGTAGGTCATTCAACTTCGAGAGTGAAAAAGAAAGCAATAAATAATAAAAACGAAAAATACAAGTTTAAAAAATAATTTCAGGGGTCGCTGCAGCCCTAATGGACAAGCCGCCACTGCATATAGGATTATACCAAAAATGTTTTTTTCGGATTCGGATGGTTTTAAGGTGAAGAGATTCATCAAATTCCTGTGATTCAATATTTTGATGATAACAATAGTTCTTCACTATACAGGATATCCACTTTAATCTTGGCAAAAAAATGATTTCTAAACCGTTAGAGATAAGAATATACTTTCAATTGGAAAAGTGCTGTAAGTGACGTAAAGAATTATATGTTGTTTCAGTCAAGAAATTTACTGCTGAAGAAAATTGCGGAGTCCATTCAATTCCCTGGTCCTATCAATCATATTCAATACAATATTCTTGAGACATTAACAATTTAAGCAAAGTTTCACTGTGCTGTGACCAAAACTGACCGAGTTATGAAGCTCTGAATATCACTATTTCAATAGCCACCTCGAAGAAGATCGGTCAATCAACAAAAGGCATTTCCTCGGGATGACTGCTAAATGACCTAAAATAATGAAATTCAAAGCTTCATAAATCTGCTTGTTTTGGTTGCAGAAGAGTGAAACTTTTTTGATTTAAAATGTTAATGTCTCAAGAATATTTTATTAAATTTGACTGACTGGACTGGGGGAATGCAAAAAAATTAGGAATTCGTAATTTTTCAGTACTACATTTATTGTCTCAAACAGCATATTATTCTTATGTTATTTAGAGCATTTTTCCAACTGAAAGGATATGTCTATATCTAACAGTTTAGATATTAGCTATTGCGGCGCCTGTATAAATCATGTACCAGGAATCAACTATTCTCCCCTGAACTTTCTCGCATACTTCCCGAAAAAGGTGCCGTTTCCCCTCCCCCCGCGTGGATAAAAAAATTCGAACCTACTGTTATCCAGAATCCAATGATTATCAGAAGGTTTTTCATTATAGTAATTGAAAAATATCTAGGTAAAGAATCAAATTCAAAGAGATGCGTACCGATGAAAACCCATCTATCACATACTTCTGCGCTTGCCGGCTCAAGGACAAAATGACGTAATTCGCTCCATATCTTTCGCGTGCACAGAGATTGCTTCCACTACGCATGCGCGTGGAGATGACGGATTTGTTTCAAAAGTAAATTACACAGACCGACAGACAGTCAACCCCTTGACGGATTTGGCCCAAAATTTTATACTCACCTACATTCATGATGATAAAACTGTGTACCAAATTTTATCCATCTAGCTATTCAGGTTTTTGAGTTATAGTGTTCACATGACCGCGGACAGACAGACTTCCCGTGCACGAATTGGATTTTGTCCAAAATTTGACAAAAACCTACAAATTATGTGTAAAGATCACATACCAAATTTCATCCCTGTATCCCTGATAGTTTTCGAGTTATCGTGTTCACAGACACCCACAATTCCAAAATTATGTTTTTCGAACTCAGAGAGGTCTAAAATGTGGAGATTCGTCGAAATCTCGAGTTCGAATTTTTTTGACGATTTACAATACTTTCTCTTTGCTAAAGTATACTTTCTCGTATACGTATAGGAGAAAGTAAAAAATTCAGACATATCCGTTATTGGTTGTGAAAAATTGAGTGTTTCCTGCCTCTTTGAAATTTCTAAACATTTAGATAGATGGCGTTGCCTGTTAAGCGACGTCATAAGTATTTCATATATGCGCGAATACTCGAAAGTTGGAATCATAAATGTACACAGAATAATAACAGAATTTGTAACAACTCAACTGCTAAATTAAAATAATAGCTTATTTCGACAAAATTAATAACAAAGAACATAAAAGAGAACTTAAATCGGAAACCAGAAAATATAATAATATAGCACGAACAACAATAATTTACAACTAATATATCATGGACGAATCAAAAGATAAGCACAAGATATGAAAACAAAATATATGTAAAAGAAAAGTACTCTTTAAGTAGTAAGATCGGATGAAAAAAAACCGCCAAGCAGGAGTCAATAAATATCGTGCACAGAAGATTGCGTCCAATACGCATGCGCGTGGAGATGGCTGATTCGTTGGAGATGCGATTATACAGACCAACAGACAGTCAACCCGTTGACGGATTTGGCCCAAAATTTTATACGGACCTACATTCATGACGATAAAACTGTGTACCAAATTGTATCCATCTAGCTATCCAAGTTTTTGAGTTATAGCGTTCACATGGCTGCGGACGTACAAACGGACAGACTTCCCGTACACGGAATTTCTCCAAAATTTGATAGAAACCTACAAATTATGTGTAAAGATCACATACCAAATTTCATCCCCGTATCTCTAATAGTTTCCGAGTTATCGTGTTCACAGACACACAGATGCAATTCCAAAATTGTGTTTTTCGGACTCAGGGAGGTCTAAAATGTGGAGATTCGTCAAAATCTCGAGTTCGAATTTTTTGACGATTACAATACTTTCTCTTTGTATACTTCGTATACGAGAAAGTAAAAAAAAAAATGGTAGCTCTTAAGTTCCTTAAATAATTCAGCCTGTTTGGGAGAAAAGAGAGATAGTTTGTTGAAATCTGATAAGAAAGCGAGTCCCAAGCCTTCAGTCTACATGCCTTCTTAATTACTGCGTGCTCAATGCTAATAAAAGTAATCGGCGGCATTTGCATAATGAGCAGGGGAGAATCATTTTCTCTCGTTAATTCGTGCGAGATGCCACTTTAACTCGCGATATTAGCGTAAATTACCGTGGCGGGGAAGTAAACAAAAGAATGCACATTTGCTCGGCAGGAAAAACAACGGTGCCGACGTTCTGGAAATATTCCAGCGTTATGACTTTCATTTTTTCCCCCTTCTTCGCTTTTTTATCAACCCATTTTTGATGGGTTTTGTGGTGGATAATGCTTTCATGTTTGATGATTTAGATTCCGATGAACGGTTGGGCTTTCTGGATTAAAAATAACCGATAGTATTCTAACATAAAACGCGTTTTCCCCCCAATGTCTTAAAAATTTGGATTCTGTAGAAGGGGGTTACAGTTTTTCTGGCATTTGATCTTTGCACGGATTATGGTTTTATGTATTTTTCACGGTGTTCAATGCATGTATGTAATAACTTAACATTTTCCTAATTTTAAAAACGCTTCTTAACTTTTAATTAATAAAATTATTTCTACTTAAGCTC
This sequence comes from Araneus ventricosus, assembly GCA_013235015.1. Lineage (NCBI taxonomy): Eukaryota > Metazoa > Arthropoda > Arachnida > Araneae > Araneidae > Araneus > Araneus ventricosus. The sequence goes on from BGPR01013502.1 coordinate 15,288, forward strand.
TAGTATAAAAATAATTGCCACTGTAACTGGAAAAAGTCTGGATTCAACCAGCTTCCAGCATAAGGGAACTTCCGCGTTTCTCCGTATAAAAACCCCCAAAAGATGTTGTAACGGCCCTTTTTACTTTCTCGTATACGAAGTATACAAAGAGAAAGTATTATAATCGTCAAAAAATTCGAACTCGAGATTTTGACGAATCTCCACGTTTTAGACCACCCCGATTCCGAAAAACTCAATGTTGGAATCATGTCTGTCTGTGAACACGATAACTCAAAAACTATTAGAGCTACGGGGATGAAATTTGGTAAGTGGTCTTTAAACATAATTTGTAGGTTTCTATCAAATTTTGGACAAAATCCGTGCACGAGCAGTCTGTCTATGTTCGCGGTCATGTGAACACTATATCTCAAAAACTTGAATAGCTAGATGGATAAAATTTGGTACACAGTTTTATCGTCATGATTGTAGGTCCGTATAAACTTTTGGGCCATATCCGTCAAAAAGAGGCGTTCAAATTGCATATTCAATTTTTTTAAATCCGATTTTTATGCGCATGCGAACTGGTAGCAATTTGTGCACGCGGAAGGATTACGTGACTTTGTCCTTGAGCCGGCAAGAGAGTGGAAATCGGTGCGCATTTAATCGGTACACATCTCTTTGAATTTGATCCTTTACCTAAATATTTTCCGATAGTCATTGGATCCTGGGTTACAATAGGTTCGAATTTTTTTTATCCACGCGGGGGGAGGGGAAACAGCACCTTTTTTGGGAAGTGTACGAGAAAGTTTAGGGGAGGCCACTCCTGCTGGTTCACCATATAATTCCTTTTCGTGAAAACGCTGCCTTTGCTCGTAAGTTCCATTCATAGCCATGGAGTGGGATTTACTTTTAAAAATATTATTATAACTATTAAGTTGGTATATATAATCTACATTATCAGCTTTAAAATGGATAAATAGAAACTGAACTAAAGTATTGATTGGATCAACGACTGCCTTCTTATTCAAGGTGTTTGCTCTACACTTCACCTAATGAAATATCATTATACGTATTTCTTTCTATTGCATTATTTATGCATCTTTTTGGCCGTTAAAGAAACAGATGTTACAGTGGCGTAACGAGGAGTGTGCAATTTGAAGTTTCGATGTCACGGACGGCATTCTAGGGGAAAGTCGTGAAGACAATATCTTTGCACTTATAATGCATTTAAACCCTTTCGCGCTCATTCGTTTCGCAGTGAAACCACACATTGAGCATATTTTATTGCGCATGAGCGAAAGCTAATGTAATTTTTCTTTCATACTTTAAGAGCCAGATATATAGGCCAACTTATATAAAAATTCCAGTTCAATATCGTTAGTATTCGCAAAATATCGGCATTGCAAGAGCTAAAATGCTTTTGATCGCCAAGAGAAACAAAATAACGAGGGTTCTTGCACAAATAAATTTTTTTAAAAATTGAATTTCGAAAGTAATATTGAATTTTATGAAGGTTGAATATCCTGAATACTCACGTATAAATTAAATACATAATTTAAATTGCATTTCGATGATAACTTATTCGGAGGAAAAATAGCCCGTTACCGTTCATTGGTTTCACTGTGAAACCACAAATTTCTTGAAAAAAAAATGCTAAATTTTTTTCCCTTGCAGATTTAAGATCAGCTACATGTCTAATACTCATTTTTGAAATAAATTTAGTAATTTTCTAAACGAAACATGTAGAAAGTTGAAAGGGTAAAAGCTTAAGTAGATGAATAAAACGGGGGGGGGGGACTGCGAAAAATAAAATGCCCTGGACACTATTTATCCTCTCTACGAAACTCAAATGGTCGTACGTATCTAATTCTACTGTCCGTTACGTAATAAATTAAGTTTAACACATTCTTTTGGAACTGAAATAGAGTGTTAACGCCGTTAGCGTATTGACATTAAGGTAACGGAACATCGTTCCGTTACCTTAGTGTAGTTGTTTGATACCATAGGTTTGAGGTTGTGCCTGTTCATACAATAAACCATCTAAAAGGCTTGCTTGTAGGAACTGACTTTAACAGCATCAATGAGTGCTCGAATATCATAATTCTTAATTCTTTATTACTTCGCAATAAAAATATTAGACAAATATTAATTAATTCTTAATTAAGCTCAACTTTATTAATGAATTGTATGGACACAAAATTTATTTCCAAACCAATATGATGTTTACACATGCAAATTAACACAGAAAAAATTTAAGTTAGGTACTTCTCTCTATGTAATAGTAGTGTTAACGTTTCCTTACGATTATTTTTCTAGATATAATAAAATAAATTCACCATACTGAAAGACGAATAATGTCAATGTCTCTTAGACATTAAAATATTCTTCTATTATACACTTTTTTTGGATGAGGAAGATTTCCCATGAATATTATAACAATAGAGTAAAACAAAAGATTCCTTCCACTCGAGTAGTTTGAGAAAAAAAATATGGCAATCAATTTTACATTAAACTTACCCGTTATCGCTAATTAATCCTATAAATTATATTCGAAATTTTTATGAATGTTTATTTACTATCTCAGATTACGTATCAGACGTATCAAGCAGTGGCGAATCCAAGGGGGGGGGGCTATGGGGCTGCATTGCCCCATTCCCCAGAACTGGACCAGATTTCTTTATTTTCTTTAAAATTCCCATTTTTTTTTCTTAATCTCCCCTTGGAAAAAAAGTTAAAACATTTCTTCCCGGTTTTTGACAGGCTCGAAAGTTTTCCCACTTTTTTTTCCACTCATATTTGCAGCGTTGACACCGTCAAAAACATGTTTTTGCTAGTTATTTCATTGTGTTTATTAAATTTTCGAAAGTATTGTAGTGTTTCTTATTGTTAGACGATTGAATTCTGTAAAGTTAAAGTGTTTTGGTTTACATAAGACATAAGGTTTGACATTTGTCGTGACGATACAAAAATCTTTATACCTCAGCCGCCCCCCCCCCCCCCCCCCCCGACTGGATTCTCCACTGATACCAACGATCTGGTATTGAATGAAAAATTATTCTTCTAACGATAAGAAAGTTAATGGAATTTAATTACTTAAATGCAGACAGAATAAACCAGTAATGTTTCCTTTGTTCCTTAAAGTAATTTGCGTGAAGAAATACTATACTATTTTTATACTACACACATAATTTCCTACTAATGAAAATACAGAATTAGAATAAGATAAAAAAAACCAGATAGTTTAAGTTTAAAACAGCAATAAATTGAATAATAGTTTATGAAAGGATTTAGTCGACTTTTTTTTTCTTGAAAACCATAGTGAAAAATAAAGGTGGCCAAACTGGTGGTGGTCTGAAAAAATGTGACTAACCTATCGATTTTATTGTTGAATTGGAAGATTAATCGAAATTCTTTCAGAAGTCTGGGTCTGTCTGGCTTTTTCCTTCACTTCGACTGGTTCGTTTACTACATTAATGTCCCTTTTAAAAATTACACCAGGGATGTTGAGATGAAAGTTTCGTCAGATGATGAACATATTGAAGTTGGTAACTCTGCTCTCTAAAACCGTAGGCTAAGCAAGATTTTCACCCATAACGTAGATGTAAGTTTTACCATAATTGTATAAATGAGGATCTTATATCGTGGATCTTCGCTAAAATTAGGATTTGAAACCTCGAATCTCAAAATTAGAAAAAAGAAACATCGACACTAGACCCACCAGTTCCTCACGAGATGTAAGGAATCAACGTGTATAAAACAGAAGGATTGTCAATTATCACCAGCCGCGGAATAATAAGCTCGATACGATGTTCCTTTACCACTAGCCGCGGAATAATGCGCTCTTTCGGTATTCTCCGGTTGCCGTAAAGTATTTCGAGACTGTCTTACGAACTGTACGGACAGATTTCGCTGTGTTTAAAAATTACCTTATATTAATTAAATAGATTTACAAATTATTTCAATTTATTTACTGAAGAAGAGTACAACACTATCTTCTAGTTGTTGCACGTAATTTGTAAGTTAAATCAATCTATATATATAAAATACTAAGGTACGTGGCATAGAAAAGAGGTTAATTTATCTTTTGCCGATGGCAACGATCGATTTGTTTACAAAACAAAACCGGTAGCCTCCGTCATGTTAGGCATAACTTCATAGCCATAGCCTGTTACTATATTCATTCTGGTGTAAAATAACTTTCTCGAAAAAAAATAAGTTTAAGATGAATCATTCACAATATTTCTTACAATATAATGAAATTATTCAAAAGAATTCAGATAGAAATGAAGTATATCGGTTTAGGCAAGCCAGAGAACGTTTAGACCGACGTTAAAATAGTTTAAATCAGTGAAGATGCTTCTAAAATCGTTTCAGTTCACAAATTCATTATGAAATTTACTATCGTGAACATTGTACAATGGCTACTTTTCTGTTATGCGCACGCCACTTGGCGCCCTTTTTTTTCTCTTGACAAATTTTCTTGGGCGCTGAATCGCCAGTTTTGCTCTAGAAGCGTCAAGAAAATCATGGTATGCGAGTAATAGAGAGCAGACGCTCTGCGGGATCATCTAGTAATTATGAAAAACACAAGAATTGCAGTTGTGCAGTAATGGGCGTTGATACTAGTGGACATTTAGTGGAAGATATCAGATGAATAACGCTAGCAGCACACTCGGAGGTGTGATGCAAATGAGTTAAGATTTATTAACAAGCAGTTACAATTTTCAAGACCAGAACATTTTCGTACGTTATAGAAAAGACCACACTTACATAAATTTATTAATTATTAACATTTAATTGACAGACTTGAGAGCATGTATATCCTCATAGAAGATATGCGTGTGCATATCTAATATAAAGTATGCGTATCTAATTCTAATATAATTAGGAATTGGATTTTTTTTGCCTTTGTAAACATTTAAATTTCCAAATTTGTTATTCATTTATTCACTAACCCACTCACTCACTAAAGAGGACTACGAAGTCTTAATCGGTTTCATACTTCCTATGATGTGCATTGAACATAACTGAAATATTCATTAATGGACTAATAACTAGCTCGAAATCGAGCTGATCAAAGCATTAGCTGTTAAAAGCATAATTAATAAGATGCTGGACCGCGGCCTGGAATTGGTGATTGGATTACAAGCACAGCACATAGCACGTGACCCATTTACTAATTCAGTTAGCGCTGGTGCTTTGGTCCCGCGAGAAAAATTCGCTAATAAACTTCCGTAAACAGCTATTTAACATCGGTTAAACGACCATCAATGTTAATATATTTCCACCAAAGGAAAGAGGCGTCGAAATGAGTATTAAACAATTCAAATTCAATATTAAGTTGTGGAAACTTGGATAAATGAGGCTTTGCAAAAGAGGATAGTGCGAATAATAAATCTATATATTTAAAATAATTTGGTGAAAAAACCTTCACCGTGTCCATCAGCCTCAACCACTCCACCGATTTCGACATTTCATTTTCATTTGAAAAGTCATGACGTCTAGATATGTCATCAAGGGTCGCCTGTCCCCCTCCCATTTTCGAACGAAATCGAAAAAACATTTCTCCTCCATACATTCTCTATAGGCTTTTTCGATTTCGTTCAAAAATGGGGGTTGTGGGAGCAGGCGACACTTGATGACATATTTATACGTCATACTATTTAAATGAAAAAAAAATGTCGAAATCGGTCAGGTGGTTGGGGCTGGAGAACTGTCTCAAGGTTTTACCATATTATTTTAAATATATAGATCCCAACAGTTCCATCACAATGACGTGTCAAAAATATTGTAAAATACCTACTGTAGGTGATGGAAACTATTTAGTTAGGACGATTTAATTCTGTTAGGAAATTCTGCATTTTAAACTACGAAGCTTGCGTCTTTTCTAAATCGTCTCTCGTACCTTTACTCTAAGATTCGAAGAATTCTTTAAGGTTTTTTATGTCATTTCTTTGAACTAATCACTTCACTTGACATCCATACTAGCAGCTATTTAATCGGAATCGTATGACGTTGTCTATTCGATTCCCGCAGCTGATATGTAGATCTACTGATTATTAGCAGAGTATATATACTTGTCTCTACTATGTCATTTTTGTACGGTCTGTAGGTCCTCTAAGCATTCTCTCCTCGGAGAGACTTCAGCGCTATGTAAGCTGCTGCTGGTACTGTACCTATAAGATGTAGGACAAGTATCAATCCTGTTAAATGGAAATGTGGTGATCTGTAAATACGTTCTTAAATGTGGTCGTCTAAATAAATGCCTCTTTTAACTTATTGTTTACAGAAATGACGAATCGTATAAGAAATGCTCTATCTCATAGAAATTCCACTGCATGCAAAAAGGCAGGACGCTTTTAGCTTATTATCCAGCAGCTCTTCATAACTAGTGTTACTCAAGCTGCCTGTCTCTACTTTACGAGACTAACAAGTGATATTGGCAAACTCGCTTCCTGAAGCCTAACAAATTCTGTATTTATGGACCTGAAGACTCATGTCGAAATTCGTGAAAAAATTACACAAAACATTACAACTAGATGAGGTTCATTGAAAGATTTACAATTTTAAAAGGAATCTGTTGTCTACAAAGAATATGAAATCTACTATGGTTTTATGGTCTGTTCCACTGATCTTCATGCAGTATTTAAAACTGAAAAAAGTAGTGGATGAGAGCCTCGAAGCAGCCAGGTGGCAAGGACAGTGCTGAGTAAAATGGGTGCTGGCCGCGAATTCGTCCGGAGGGCGGTTTTAGCGGCTAGTATTTTTTAAAGTCATTAATATTAAATTTTCAATTTTTTAAGTGTTAATTTTTCCAATATTTCAATGATACAAACTAGATGGAATAAATTTAGTGATCGTTTCTATGCCTGTTAAATATTTGAATTATTCAATTTATATTTCGATTTACATTTGAAATATCATTGCAAGGTATGTGAACAACAAAACAATTTAATTATCAGTCATTATGTTAAAAACTAGTTTTCCACCATATGAAAGAGACGTCGAAATAAGTATTAAACAAATAATTCAAATTCAATATTAAGTTGTGGAAACTTCGATAAATGAGTCTCTGCAAAAGAGAATAGTGCGAATAATAAAACATTTTTTTTAAAGTTATGAATATTAAAATTTCAATTTTCTAAGAGTTAATTTTTCCAATATTTCAATGATACAAGCTAGATGGAATAAATTTAGTGATCGTTTCTATGCCTGTTAAACATTTTAATTATTCAATTTACATTTGAAATATCATTGCAAGGTATGTGAATAACAAAACAATTTAATTATTAGTCATTATGTTAAAAACTACTTACATGATTATCTGAATGTTTTACAGGGTTAAATACCTACTTTATAATAACAAAATAGTTTGAAACCACAATTATTCAGATAATTGTTAAAAGAACGATTTGATCATATACTATCCGAAGTCTTGCAGACATTTTGAAAATATCCTAAAGACAAAGTTTAACAGAAAAAATTAATTTCTTCTCTACAATGCGAGTCTAAAGCAGTCATGAGAAAAAAAAATGGGAGATTTCAGAATATTGAAGGATTTTTAAGAAACAAAATCTGAAGGATTCTAAAATTGCGTCGAAAAAAATTTTTTATTTATAAAACCTCTAACAATACTTTTGGAAAAAATAATACGAATAATGAATTTAGAAAAAGCTATGAGCAAGGCGTTTCCTTGCATTGTGGGGAATCTGCAGTTTATCTGTTGAAATCCATTTGACTGACAACTTTATGCACATAAAATTATTTATAGTTCCTTGCTCACTAGTAAAAATTTTGCATATAATAAATATTAATTTGCATCAAACTTTTTCCTAAAGTGGGAAAATTTTGACTCTGCGACAAGAACAGCCCTGAGGATTAACTTATGCTGTTGAGGTATGGATAAAGAGACGCTTCTCATGATTTGAGTAGACAGTCAACCTTGATGGATAAAACTACACTTACTAATAAAAAATGCAAAAGCACATCCTGTAGATAAAAAAACATCAGAAAGGCGCAATTCGGGTCCGCGCCGTTGATTTTTCGTGAAAACGTCGGTATAAAATCATAAAACAAGTGTTTCGTATTAATATGTAATTTAATTATCAATCTTTTTAATACAATATTTCCACAGAGTGGTATAATGGCTACCGAATAGATAAATCACAAGCTACCACAGACCCCTACATGCGATAAACTTGTGATTTATCTATTCTGTGGAAATATTGTATTAAAGAGATTGATAATTAAATTACATATTAATACGAAACACTTGTTTTATGATTTTATCCCGACGTTTTCACAAAAATTCTACGTCGCGGACCCGAACTGCGGCTTTCTGATGTTTTATTTAGAGTAGCTTTTGATGGCGCCATCTGTTGACAGTATATAGAACTACATTTCGCGTATGCGTAGTAAAACTTTATTTACTACAAATGCTCGTATTTCCTGTAATATTCAAATTTTAATACAAAGTTTATTTTACGTATTGTCAAGTATTCTGCAAGTTTCGTACAATTCGAAAGAAAACTCGGCATGTTACAATAAAAAAACATGTGGAGTTTGAAATTTTCAATTTAATACCCATTTTTACTTATATTCTGATGAATATTTTTATTCTCACTTTAGGTCCTAGTAATACTCCTCAGGCTCTTTAAATTGACACCAGAATCAACCTCCTAGTTAAATTCGTTTCCACGCTACACTTATTTATAACCTTACATAAAGATAAATCATAGCAACAACGCACATGCGCCTACACTGGTACGATGACGTCACAGACAAAACAAATACTATGCGACTAACTCTTACAGATATGATCTATCCGTTGCGGGGTCAATCATTCTTTTCGCATTATTAGTCTCGTAGTTATTAGCGATTCAAATCTGACGATATTTTGTCACACAAGAAAGTTCGACCGACTATCACTGTAACGAGCGGAAAGACGTTTTCACTTCAAAATGTGTTTGACATATATTATTTTATGAAATATAGAATGTGCTGTTTTCCCTCCAAAATTAATTGCAAAATTGCAGATAGTCAGTTTCATCAAATTTTGGACCAAATCTGATAACGGCGGGGAATATTTCGAAACACATATACTCTATTTTATTCGCTATTCTGTGAAAATACACAGAAAAGTTTATATTGTTACAAAAGTCTTTCTGTGGGTGTATGGTGCAAACAGTCCAACACGCAGGGTAATGGAGAATGAAGGTTTATTCACAAATATGCAGGGAAACACGTAGCACGGGTACAGGAAACAATAGTTCTTGCACAGAGTAGCAACGTAAACAGACAACAGTTCATCACTTTGATATTTAGCCACACAAACAGTCATCAAATAACTAATAACGACAATAACAGCACTTTCAATAACGCTCAGCCCACCAGCTTCCTAGCTCGCACTGCAGACGAAACTCTAAAGTCGTTCTAGTGAATCAATACTACTCCCTCTGATCCAAAACGCGGTCCTTAAATACTCTCTCCGACAGGCCGTGTCGTCACATGGAGTTTTCTCGTATATTCGAACTTATTCCCTTTCCTAATAGAGCTATCAAGAAAAGGGTCGCATTACCTGGAATCGTCTATTTGTCGCCAAGGTTGCCAAATTTGCCGCCAAGGTCAGGGATTCCGGAAAGGTCGATGCCCGTCACTCCATACTTACCCCTGTAAAACTCCCTTCCCAACTATAAGACTAGCGAGCCAGGAAAGCGACATTACATCTTTGCGACAATATTTACAAATATTTTTAGCATTGTGTTGCAACTCACGTTAAATGAAAACATAAACGCTTTTTAATAATATCATTTATTCACTCTCGTGTAGCCGTACATAATATTGTATACATTTTATTTATTTATTTATTTATTGTGCAGAGTTGTAACTTTTGCTACAAGCACAAACTTGGCATCGTTACTAGTGCTACAACAAGAGAAATAAATTAAAGAGATTTAACATCGAAAATATGAAAAAAACTTTTAAAGAAACAGCAAAAGCGAGGGGAAAAACATTTAAACAAATAAATTGAGAAAGAAAAATGCGAACTAGAAGCGGTTGCAAGACAGAAAGAATTTTTCAAGTGCTCTCAGCTTGATCTTGGCATTCTTGTCCAAATTTAAGAGGCTTTGGAGGGAGGTATCGGAGTAAACAGGGTTCAAATCTTGAATTTCTTTTAAGAACTGAACTCGTGGATCATGATATCTTGGGCAATGAAAAATGATATGTGATATAGTTTCTTCAGAATGGACACAAAATTCATAGAAGAGACGATATTGAATCTATGAAGGAGCTTATTAGTAGGAAGGATATTAGTTCGAAATTTGCTTAAAAGAACATCACATCTCCTTGTTTTTTTCATGAGTTTATGTTTTTTCTTAACTGTATCCGGATGTTTAAAGTCTTGAAAATATTTGCATATTTTTCAGTAGTTTTCTTTTTTGTCGTTATACTTCTTTCTGGTAGTGACAATGAGATCTTCTGCAGCAACAATTTGCCACTTTTCTGTGTTCTCATTTACTGATTTTACAACTCGATCTGTTACTTCGTTCGGTGCATTTCCACTGTAACCCGGGGCCCATATCAGTCTATTTCGCAATGAATGATTGAGCGTGGAATGAGAATTCTATGTAGTTCAAGGATGACAGATATAGATTTATGAGTAATTGTATACATTTATATTTAAAGCGTTTTTCTTACTGTGCTCATTACCACTCCTTCCACTGAAATTATTAGTTTAAAGGCAACCATATTAGATTAATCTACATCACTGGCTTTAAAGAAGTAATGCTTTTTAAAATGTGGTAATGGACATTTGCTTTCTTCACTATAGAGATTCTTTTTTTTTCCCAACATCTTTTACTTATAATGCAGAGAGCGATGGGCATTTTTATTCGTTATATAAAGCCTCATAAGAAAATATCATTGAAAATATTTAGATTCGTTTTTGCTTGAATAAAGTGGGTATTTATTCATGGATTTCATTTAGATGTAGTTTTAACGCAATTCATTGCGAAGGTTAATACCATACAATTGAGACTAAATAAGTTGAGTATTCAACAAAGTCCAGGTGAGAAACACCTGATATTTTCATTTGCAATTCCATCTTTTCAAGTTTATTTTAGGTATCACAAAACAGATACTTACAGATAATTTATTGATTAAATAGAATTAATTGTTAAAGCTGCATTTAATTTCATAAGTTTCCGGTGTGACACATGCTTAATGAACGAGTTCATCACATAAGTGATTATTATTTGATGCAAGTTTGTTGTTCGTGTAAACGGAAATAACTGGATATTTTGTATTTGTCATCACAGTGACATTTAATGTGTACATTAGCTGAAAAAAGGTAAAGATATAAAGAAACCACATATTTTCAAAAGGAGATATGAAACTTAAGATTTCGGTTCTTTTTAATTTGCTCTTTCTTTAATATTTTGCTAAAATCATAAGAACACTCTTGTAAAAAATTATTATAATCAAATTTAAAACATTTACAATCAAATTTAATGAAATGCAGCAATTAACCCTGTCGCTACGAGGGTCTCCTGGGAAAAAAGTCTACCACAGCCCAAGAAGTTTTTCGGGATTATATGACGACAATTGGAATATATTTTACGCCTGTCACATATATGTGACGTCGGGCTCTGGTAAGAAACTGCTGTATCACATACATGTGACGGTTGGTAGCGAACGAGTTAATGATTTACAGCAATTTAAATAGCTTAAACAAGCAAATGCGTAATGCCATGCGGTATCGATTTTATGTTTTATACTAGAATTTTATCTTTCGTTGGAATTTGAAGTTCGTACAATTAAGTGCTCAAAATTCATAAATATACTTCAGAATTTTTTCCTGTACTTTTCAATAAATATATTTTTTATGAAAAAATAAAAGCTATCCCGCTGCACAATTGAAATGATTTCAAATGTTTAGGAAATTTCACATTTTTCATGCGATGCCTTTTCCATTATAGTGGAATATACAGTGATTGATCAAGTCAATATAGAAGGAAATACACACATACATTTTTTAAATAAAATTATGTTAATACTTATGCATATGTTTTTTATTATTTCCCCTTTGTGTTGTAGCCCGGTGCAGTAATAAAGTGTCTAGGAGAAACAATCCATGCATTGTAGGGTCGATACTTGTTCTAGACATTCTTCCAAAGATTGTACAAAGAAAAATTTCTTTTTTTTGAAGACTTTTACATTTTCTTCTCCAGAAGTCAATTTATTATCCGACAAGAAACGACATAAGAAGATGATCTCTGTGTTTCCTTCTTTTAAAATTATACATAAAAAACCATCTTAAGAAAGGAAAGTAGAATTTTCATTTGCTGGAGGGTTTTGCTGGAGTGTCCCTTCTTGTGCCAGAGCAGTAATTAAACTTTATAAATTACACCTCGAACGTAAACAGCCGTCTGAGTGGGTATTAACAACCTCGCTGCAGAACTCATTGACATTAATTAACTCTTACGAGGCATTCAGTAACGCACATTTTTTGGGTTCTCCGAGGAGTTTCCCCGCCCTCCATCTTCAATAAATTAAAAACGCTTTTCTTCTCTAATACATCGGTTTTTTTATTATCTAACTCGATCGCGACATCGTTAAAAATTAAACTAACGGATCGAACATATTCTTGAGAGATTAAACTCATAAGAAAAAGGATATTAAAGTCGCATGCTGTTAATACTTGTTGGAAGACTCTTCGTTATTCTGAAGTCGGTTCAAAGTGTATTAGACTTAGTT
>BGPR01013502.1:28032-41602 GCA_013235015.1 Araneus ventricosus
ATGGAAGAGATATTTTGACGCAGTCATAGAAAAGGGAGCCAACTTCAAAACACAGAATTTGATTGCAGTTGCTTTCGGAAAATCTTATATTGCATATTTCCAAAGCTAATTAACCCCTTGGCATACTATTTTATTTAACCTCCTAATAAGATGCCACCATCCATTTGGGATATTCATTATTCTTTCAATCTATGTAAGATGGTAAAGGATACTTGAGACATTTAGGCGTGTGCAGGCGATTTTTGTATTTAAAATTAAATGCTACTTTGACTTAATTACCAATTTAAATATCAAAAACTCTGTAATTCGATGAGCGTGTCAGACTCGTCATTGTAAGCGAAGGGGTTAAGAAAGAGTTGCCGGATATGGATCGTAGCCTAGATTGAACTTTCAAAGTAAACTTAATTCTATTAAAAATTTTGCCCGTAAAATAGACAACTTACGTTGCAACTGTGTATATATGGTTTGTGGAACCATGTTTAGCTGAAAGAGCTACTTGGTCGCAGTTAGAAAATAAGTGTTCATATTTAGAGATCATCAATTAAGTATTGTAATACTCGCAACGAATAAAAATATTTATATTTGTAGAATTATTAAAATATTTAAAGAAAAGAAATTAATTGGATAAAAAATCATTCGGTCATAAAAGAAATTAATTTTAAAAATATCGTTTGGCTGTAAAAGAAATTAATTAAAAATCTTTTGGAATTAATTCTTTTCTAAAGGTTATAAAAATAGTGTGTCAACGATATATTTGTCTTTTGCTAACATTGCCTAGCAACGGAAAAGAATAATGATGATTGAACATGGAATCCGATGCAAGTCAGTGATGTTAGTGTATGTGTTTGTTTTACATGTTTGTGCTGTGGAAGACGTCCAATAAACATATTGTTGATAAACAAGGCTAACCGATTCTTCATGCTATGCTGAAATACATCACAATATGTATCCTTTATGTATTGATGTTTGTGTTCAGTGTTTGGAATAAATCTTAAATGTTTCCCAAAACAGCTAGCCAGTGTTATTTTGGCTTCCCGGATTGGAGCCAGGCATTTAGATCCACTGCTACAAAGATGCATTATTCCGTTCTACTCAATCGAAGTTAATACGAACTCTGTCGAAGTCAAATTTCAAACAATTTCTTTTCGGTGTCAATTCAACTCAAGGACAGTCGAATCATTTCTGAATTCCCGAACGGAAAAGTCTAATTGATGAACCGAGGATACGTTTGACAGTAATGAAATATGTGTCTGATGTCATCTTTAGATTCACATCTGAGATGAAAATTCGGCCAGAAACACGCAGAGCTGTAATTCTATAAAAAGTGAAGTGTAGTTTGTTTGTTTAAAAATTCATTATCTCATTCTTCGTAAGATTTTTCATGTGTGGTTTATAGATTATTCAATTCTATACATAAATCACGCAAAAATCAAGATGGAATAAAATCGAAGCATGGTGAAAGCCAATTGCATGATTTTTTTAAAAAAAATTAGGCCAGAGAAAAAATTGCATTAACCCTTAAAATTCATTTAAAAAGTTTTTTGACTTTTATTTCTTGAATAAAACATGCGAAAAATACTTTTAAAAATCCTATTTTGTTTTAAGTATGGGTTATGGCTAAAAAACAGATTGTTACTAACTGACAACACTGGTGTTATTTGACAAACAAGTTCCTTGATAAAATTCTGTAATCTCAAACACAAGGAATTTTAATGAATAATAATACGGATAAAGAATTTCAATCGACATTGTAGAATAAAATATGGTATTCTAAAATATGGTAAAATATGGTAAACAAAGCTAAAAAGCCTCAGATGAAAAAGATCAATTTATATATTTTTTTAATCAAATTACCCATCAGGTTGCCATCTATAAGTTGTAAATTCATTTAATAAAAATTTCAGAATTTATCCTATTGGTAACCATAAGCATTAGAGCTTCACTCTCATTCTCAAGATTTTAGAAGATAAAATTGGGTATGTTGCTTAAAGGCCACACTAGGCCTTTAAGTGTTAAAATGCTGAAACTTACGAAGGAGTTTATTACTTTTTATCTTCTATTCTTACAATTAGGTTTTTAGATCATAGTGAAATATTATTAGCTTGACTTGCAATATTTCGTAACCAATCAGTGTAACATAATATGTGTAAAATTACTTCAAAAATAGGCGAGGCCTATAAGAATTTTGTTACTGATTTCTGCACAAGAAATTCGAATGTTCCCATAAGAATTATTTTAATATTCGGTATTTTCAAGTAGTTGTATTTTTATGTCACGGATTCATAACCATTTCTTCATTTCGATTTAAAAAGGTGAATTTGAGTTACGCTGGTCTAACGGTTTTTTTTAAATAATTATATCACATTTCCAAGTAATTTTTAACCTTTATATTGTAGAAGGATAAAATCTCAAAATATTTTATTAAAGAAGAGGGGGTGAGGAGTTGGCGAAAAAACAAAGAAATTCTTTCGTCCCTTTTGCAGCCACGAAGTACAAGATCTGCAGTGTCTTCACCCTGACCGTGGGGATACTTATTACGACTTTCCTTCACTAACAATAAATTCAGCTCTCACAAATGGTACAGGACGAGAGTGTAGTAAAACTATTGTCAACGCAATGAAATGAAAGTGGGAAAGGAAGATGTGAAATTGAAAATAAAAACATTTGTTTTAATTGTGCGTAAAGCAATTGGTGGAAAAAATTGGGAAACCAATTTTTTTTTTTATAAATTAGGCTGGTGACATAATCCTTTTCTAAGTTTAAAGTGCATTTCTTAAAAAATTTATTGCATTTTTTTGGAAAATAAATAAACTACAAAAAAAAAAATTCAACGACTTTTCATTTATTTAAATTATTCTCTCTCATTGTAAATTGATGGATACACTAAACTGGTTTCCCAAATTGGACCACCAATTTCTTTAAGGTGGCATACGACTCTTAAACCTCGAAAAAATAGGGGGTGATTATTATTTATTTATTTGGTATATTCTAGGATCAGTCAGACAAGTCTCGCGCAAGATTGATATTAATGATGGTTAAAAAAGAAATCGACGCGTTTAAGGGGACATACGACAATAAAACCTCGAAAAAATAAGGGGGTGATTATTATTTATTTATTTGGTATATTCTAGGATCAGTCAGACAAGTCTCGCGCAAGATTGATATTAATGATGGTTAAAAAAGAAATCGACGCGTTTAAGGGGACATACGACAATAAAACCTCGAAAAAATAAGGGGGGAATTATTTTTTATTTATTTGGTATATTCTAGGATCCGTCAGACAAGTCTCGCGCAAGATTGATATTAATGATGGTTAAAAAAGAAATCGACGCGTTTAAGGGGACATACGACTCTAAAACCTCGAAAAATTGGGGGGAAACTCAAGTTCGATACATTATATCTCTGAAACAATGCAATTCACAAACTCACTTTTTTCCAAGAAAAATCTGTTCTTTCTCTCCTAGTGCACACATTTTCAAACCTTTATATTGATATTTATTTATTTGAGAGAGTTATAAATATGGCTATAATTTTGGAGGAAAAAATGAGAGTCACCTTGCGCGTATGATTACGGATAAAATATTGGTCTAAACACAATATTTTGGATATCTAAGTAATCCAAACAGTCTGTTTAAGAAACCTTACCACAATTTATTAACATATAAATTTAATTTCTATTTTATATACCAATTTAAAATAAAATGCTGAAAATAGTTAAAATTTCAGCTTTTCTAACAGCCAAAAACACTTTTTGGAGAAAATATGTACAACAATTGTGGTCAATTTGTAGAACATAGCACAATACATATTCAGTTAAAGTTCTATTTAAAAATATTCCATAGTTCTTGAGATATTGTGCGTGCAATATCAAAAAAAGCACATTCTGGGATACTTGAAAGATATGTCCATTTTCAATGTTTATGTTGAACAGATGATACATTTTCCTTCATAACTTTCATAATTATGCGAATTTTTTAACGCGGAATGTTTCAAATTGTTCAGAAAAAGCAGGGAAATAATATATAGGTTTTTCATAAAATCGAAAATTTCAGAGGTTTAACAGTCGGACGTCCCCTTAAGCACAATTAAAGCAAAGGTGTTTGATTCTCAATTTTACACCAGGACACAATGTATAAAGAAATATATTAATTCTGTTGGAAGGGTGCAGAGAAAAAATTCTTCTACGGACGGGACAGTCTAAACATGCATTAAATGCATTTATTAACTGAAGTTAAGCTGTTAAACTTCAGTTAATAAATGCATCAAAATATGCATTCTTTGCAACTTTCAAAATAAAAATGACTCGCAATTTATTATGATTATAATCTTCATATATAAGAAAAACTTTAAAAATGTATGCAGAAGGGATTTAAAAAAAACTTATAATTCTAAAAGGCAGGAAAGAAGAATTATAAACTTTTATAGTAATTTAGAAATTTTCAATGTTAACAAAAATATTTAAATGAATTTTGAAACTTACCCAGAAAATTTCTTGTAAAATTGAAACTTTCTAATGTTTCTTTGGAAATATAAGCGACGTAAAATGGATCACTGAAAAAGAATAATATAATATATTAGAAATGCATTTTTAAAGGTTTATTTTCATTCAAACTGAAGTTCATTAACATAAAATTTAAAAAATTAAAATTTTGCAGCAAACATGAATGCTGCATAATCAAAAAATGTATTTCAAATGACTGATTTAGTTTTTCGAAGCAGAGCATAACATGAATAAAAAAAATATTAAAATTAACTTTCATTTGAAGAAATCTTTCTGCGTCACTTTGTTTTTGTTTAGAAGTTTAATCTTAAATAGAATAAATAAAGCAATTTTTTTGCAATTGTTAAATAATTTAAGGCAGCTTTTAATGCCTTAGAACTTATAAACGTACTCGTTCAAAATTGTTGGATTTATCTAGAAGTTGCTTGTTCTTAAAGACGAGTTAAATTACGAAAATAAAACTATTTACTTATTCCTACACGAACATAATTCTCAAAATTAGTTCAAGAAAGCAAAATACAAGCAAGGCAAATAATCAGCCCTGCGGTTTGCTGTATTAAGCAAAAGAACGCAATTCAGAACAGAGGATCATATAAAACAAAGCTTTCGTTCTATAACTTTAGAAGCTGTCTAATAGATTGAAAAGAACGAATTCAAAATAACCTTTTGTCCTTCAGCACAAAACATTCATCTCTAAAAACTATTGCAAGCGTTGCCAAAACTTACTTTCTTAAAACACATTGCAATGCCTCCTTTTTTTACCATTGTTATTTACGTCAAACTAACTTTTCTTCTTGCTACAAACTTAAGCAAAAGAATTTCAAAAGTAACAAGGACAGGAAACCTCAACGCCCTTCATCCCAGCGACGGTAAACTTTACCCTTAATCTAAATTCATCCAAAGTCGGCGCATAAAAAAACTTTCCCCCCACAAATTTTATACCCCAACCGTAAAAATAAACCACTAAAACTAGTAATCCTTCCAAATGGTGAGAAGGTGGAAGCCATTTATTATTCTCAGTACCTTTATACATTCTCAACAGCAGCAGCAGCAGCACTTCACCCCGCAGTGAGGGCAGCAAAACCTGCAAGAAAAAGACCAACTCCGGAGCGGGGCTTTAAATTAAAGGCAATTTCATTTCCAGCCTGGAAACTCCCTTTGCCTCCTGCAACTAAGTGTCGCGAACTATTTTCAGCAGCCCCCTCCAAGTTCGAGGGCGGGCGGGGGTGGACCACTCCCTTTTATTGGACGGTGCGCCCCTGTCCTGCCGGCAATTGCGGGAAGGTCAGTAGCACCACTTGGGGGTATTCAGAGATTCGGTGGGATCGATTAAAGCAGCAGACACAGTGTTTAGGCCCCAAACTCTCGGCGATTTAATCGGATAGGGGAGATCCGAGGCAAGGATGGTCTAATTTTGAGTTCTTAATCTCCACGACAGACAGGGAAGGAGGAAAGGGATTTTTAGAACACGAGAGGAAGGGATGGACTGAAGGTGGTGGATCAGATTTCAGGATTAAGTGGACGCAGTTATGCTACTGGGAACCAACTTCACTGCATGCATTGCGAGATGCAGCTACTTTCATAGGAAACTGCATAAAAAAATTATTATAATAGCTATCATAATTTTATAAAATTAGTTATTACATTCTAAGTACTCAGCGGTAGATTGGAACTGGTTCAGTTTTGCATGGCAAAATAAACATACTTCGGTAGAGTTTAAACAAGTGATAAGTTGAAATCCACAAAATAGTAGTTATTTCTTTATCGCATAACCGAGTCAACTCAATACCTTTTTATTCCAGTGTCGAGTTTGATTCTGATACTGGCGACTTACTTATAATAATAGTGGAAATCAATGTCATACAAAGAAAGCCAAAAAACAAAAATAAACTCAGAGGTAATCGAAAAAACAAACAAACGAGGAATCAATTCTAGTCCATTTTTTCAAGGGCTAAAGACTCTATTCGAAATGGATTCAAAATAATAATTGGGAAATTTATCTGTAAGAAGCTTGCATTACGCCAAACATAGCTTCTCTTAGCCCGAAATTTCCCAACAAGAAACAAAGGAGCTCTGTATATAAAAAAGCATTTCAAAAGAAAGAGAAAAAACAAAACACAAACATAAAAACGCTATTAAGATTGATTTAAAAATATCACCCATCTGTCTTTTTAAAAGTAGCCATCATAAATATAAACTTATCCCATACCCAGAATAGTGGGTTTTCGCAAAACATATAAAGCAAGATGCATTCAGAGTCATCTTATGCACTGGGCTGTAGCCCAGGGGCGCAATTGATTCAAAGGAGCCTAAAAATTTACAATACCGACTTCATTTTAATTTTGAAGCAAAAAATGTATTTTATTGTGATTTTAAAAGCAAAGATATGATTAGAGTTTGTAATTAGACAGCCATCGAATTTGTAATGTTGCATAAGCATGCACATTTCAAAAATTGGGGGAAAATTTCTAAAATGGGACAGTTCTTAAACTATGCGAGTAAATGAAGTTACCTACATTACCGGAAGCTTGCAAAATCCTTTTATGAAAAGACGATTATTTGCAAAATGGTAAAATGTTAATCAGAGTACAGTTAACTTTTTTGTTTCTCAATTATGTTATTAGGTAGATATTTTTGTTGGGTCATAGGCTCTCAATTCCTATTTGCGGTTCCAATAGGGCGCCAAATAAGTCTAGCTTAGGGCGCTCAAATTTGTTAAGACGGCCCTGGATGCATTTTTACTCATCAGAATCAAATATGCGTGTTCGCCATTATTAAAAACCTATTTTAAGTTATCGAGTTACGGAAAAGTTCTCTCTTCATTGTAAAATGTAACAAATAAAACTGAATATTTCGAAAACATGTGAGCAGTTAGGGAACCGCAAACATTAATACGGATATTAAGAATTATACAAAACTAGCAGTACGCGCACGGCGTTGCCCGTGGAATCAGGACTTCAATAAATTTACGACTGCGTCCAGAGAAGGAAGGGAATAAATCACGGCTGTTTTCTTTTCCGCCAGATGGCGTAGCCAAGGTGAAAAAGTGCTAAACAGCGTGCTTCTTCACTTTCGGCATTCGAGAAAAGTTCTCTGATCCCATCTAGAAATAAATTAATCTAAAATCGAAAAAATAAAATATTTTAACCGTTCTTATTTTAAATCAGAGAAAAATAACTGATTTACTATTAAAACAATTTTGAAAATGATATCTTTATTAGAACATCGGATGCAAGAGTTTTAAGAATTCCGGAAAATTTTATTTTTGAAAAGTGACTTTTTAAAAATTTCTCAAAATTCAGTTAATTATGTTAGAAATTCAAAACTAACTTCATTAGAACGGAAATCGCGTGCTCTTTCCGATGGTGCATCTATTTTTGTCGTACAATTATTCGAAACGATTCTATTGAGAAATTAGTGCGAAAAATCAACCACAACAACACAAAACATTAGATAAAAAATTTTCTAGATCAAATTTTAAAATTTCGGCTTCGAGGTGCATTCAGTCACCATTACGATTACCTGTGTGCCAAATTTCATAGCTGTAAGTGTGATAGATTCGTCTGGACATCGCAGACACACACATTGCCTTTTATAAGTATAGATAGATCACATTAACAAGGTCTCATGCATGGAGCCTTCACAAGGAGGTACATCCCTCATCAGCAAGAAGCCGTTTACCGTCTCAGCAGTGGCGGGCTCGTCCATAAGAGCTGCATTCCCCACTGAAATTTTAAAAGATCGTATTTTCGCTTCTATTCTAATTGGCTTACTTTTCCACTTCAAGAATTCAGTGATCAACGAAAATGTCAAAAAAGTAAAAAAAAAAAAGTAAAAGGAAGACGCAAAATCAATCAAGAATTGAGAGAGAGACAGACTAGAGCTGCAGCAAGTTTTGCCCTTCCTGAGGATCCAGGATTAATGCTATAAGCAAAGCAAAGCGGAAGAAAAGCAACCCTTTCTCCGCTTGAAATTGCATTCATTTGAGCTGCATTTTTCCCAGCTCTCGCTTGGCGCGACTTCCTCATTTGGCTTTTTTTTCGCTTTTTCTCAGTTCAGTCGTTAAGTAGTTTTTTTAAATCCAATTCTGGAGGAGTTGTCATTTTTTGCTTCCTTATGGTTTTTGGGGTGCTGATTACGAATCTGAGGTTTGCCACCAATACTTTCTGTTGGAATTTTAGTTATAGCGAAAAAGTATGAATCCCCCCCCCAGTGTTTGCTTATAACTCAAAAACTGTCAATTTTTAGTATAACATCATTATATCTATCAAAATAATCAGCACAAAATTAACTACAACTTGGGTCTATACAACCTTTGCAGCACTTGTTTCTGAGCTGACGAGCCGCCACTGCGTCTCAGCAACATTTTGTGCCGCCAAGAGAGTCAGAAGAGTCCTCCGGAAGCGATTTATCAAATACGAGTCTATCAAATCAAAAACTATGCTTCAGATAATCAGCACAAAATTAACTACAACTTAGGTCTATACAACCTTTGCAGCGCTGCTTGTTTCTGAGCTGACGAGCCGCCACTGCGTCTCAGCATCATTTTGTGCCGCCAGGAGAGTCGGAAGAGTCCTCCGGAAGCGATTTATCAAATACGAGTCTATCAAATCAAAAGCTATGCTTCAGATAATCAGCACGAAAGGAATAAACAACGCATCTGAAGAGTGTAAATACATACTTTTTTTGCTCCTAATCATAATCAAAAGTTTCCATCTTTTGTTATTGCAATTTTCATTCTTTTATGAAATTTTAGACAATCAGGCTTAATGCAATATTATAAACTATGAGGTTAAAAAAAAGTTTATTTGACACTCACTGGTAGAAGAGGAGACAATATCTTATGTTCTACATAAGACCTCTAAAACAATATTGAAAAATAGTACAATTAGTACTTTTTTTTCTAATTCTTTTTTAAACAAAAAATATTAGAGGCGTTAAGTAGTACAGTTTTAAAAAACTTAAAGCATGGTTACAAAAGTTGGAATAAAACATGTCTAGATTAGAATTTCATAACTCTTCTATAAATATTTAATATAACCAGGCGAAATAAAAATGTTGCCCAAATCATAATATTAACAAAAAATTACAAATATTCATAACGGGTTTAATGCATACGTAATATCAGTGACTTTTTAATTTCTTCTTTATAGCTGCATAGTAAACTATTAAATTCTCTGGTTGCTCTAAAATTCTTTGATTTTAAAAGATATTAATATGCTCGAATATTAAATTAATTTCGAAATTTCCCGAAGGAGCCTCTTAACTAAAAATATGAAATCCTCTTAAATATTAATTAATAATTAATTATTTAACAGCATTTTTTATATTTGCTGTTACAAGTTTAGTTATGTTGTGCTTTAACGATTAATGAAAAATAACCAATTCCCAGAAATTTGTATAGCAGCAAATAAATGAAGAAAGAAAATATTTCCTAAAATAACTTCCCTTACTCTCCTTAAGGGCATTCACAATAAATAAATCGCACTGAAATAGAATAACTCCTCTTTAAAATAAACAAATATTATGTTCTTTCAGCGAAAACAGAATAGGTTTTCTAGAAAAGGATGGAAGAAATGAACTGTAAGGAAAGGTTATGCAAATCATTTTTATGAAAATGTAACGAATTAAAGAAAGAAAATACATGTTTGTTTCAAAATAAACGGCAATAGAAAATTAAAAACTTTTCCAGTGTTTTAAAAAACACCCACATGTATTTTAAATGGTAATTGTATTTTCTAAATGTAGTAGTGTTATATTTTGAATATTTTTTTAACAGTATTCGAATAATGACTGATATGGGAAAAATGGATAAAGTTTAATATTTTCGAATAAATATATAAACTCTTTACTTACGCATTTCGCTGGTTTTACTTTTTTTAATAGTTTCCAATGTTTAACCCTATAATGATGGCTTGGGCGGTTTCGGGCACTCGGATAATTTTCACTTAAAGGCTAAGAAAGCCGGTATCGGATGTTTGGACAGATTGAAGAATAAGCAGGAATGCAAAACGAAAGCAGTGATTTGTACCGATGGTGGAAAAATTTCACAAATGAGTAGGGGATCCAGCTATATTTATAAAAGGGCAAGTTCGATGCTGAAAAACTCAAGCAGAATCTTACGTCGTCGCTAAACAGTTAAACTGCTTTCGAGATGAAACTCGATGAGAAAAGAGACTGTGACCAGTATTAGTTTCTTTTTATATATATTTCTCAGCACCAGCTACTGACTCGCAAAATTTATCCGAGTTGTATGACACGGAAAGTATGAAACATTCGTCAAGAATTCGACCTTTTGTCAAATCGATTATAAACATGATTGGGTGACATTCTATTAATGATAATTTTTTTTTAAAAAAAATGGAGCAGTTTCTTAAAATTCAATAGAGTCAATGACGTGACTTCAGAATCGTAAAATAAACGTAGCTGCGCATGTCATTTAAGATTTGTCTTCTCGTTTCTTTACGCAATTCTTTGACTACATGCCCTTTTCTCCCGCAAGATGAGCTATGGTTTCCAGAATTAGATTGGCGCGGCGTGTTTGAGATGTATGACATGGACACAGTGGCGACTCACCCAATACGGCTACACCTCTGATGTTATTTTAAAAATTTGTTTCGTCGTGTTCAATCTTAATTAGTTATTTTTCCACATCGAGCAACAAAAAGAAGCGAAGAAAGAAGACAAATGATGAATTAACAAGTAGTAGTTACACATGCCTGGGGCTGCACGCCGAATAGCCCTCGGAAGCATCGAAATTTACTCACTGCGCATAGCCAAATAAGTATGGGGAGATAACGCTGAAGGCCACGTTTTCTTCCCTTGAACTCAGGAAAATTTTGCAGCTCAGGTTTGGCACACGGACAACTGTTCCCTCCTAGCCAAGGATCGCCGACTTTCTCTTGATTTTTGTTTTTGTTTCTTTCGCTTTTCCCGTTCTCTGTTTTATGGTTTTGATTTAGATTTTGCACTCCTCCCTCAGAAACGCATCTGGTTTAATACACATTCGTTTTCTTTTGTTAGAATGCACTCATCGAAAAAAAGATACGGTAAGTCGGTAATTGTCTAAAACATAATTCAGATAACTGCAATTAAAAAAAATTGGGTTTACTCAGAGGTAAGTTTTTTTAAAAAATCGTATTTCAATTGAATCGTCAAATTTTAACTCAAATTAATCGATTAACTAATAATTAAGTTTTAAAAATATTAAAATATTGTACTATCGCTAGGAAGATACATCTGTACAAAATTTCAGAATTCAAGCGTATGAACAAGTAGGCGAAAAATCCATTACAAAATCACATTTTTACAAGCGTGAAAAAAGTTAACCTAAACAAAAGCATAGTAAAAAAAACTCGGCATTAAAACAGAAATATTAACATTAGCGACATTAAATCTATCTTTACCCAAGTAAAGATATCTCAAATCAAAAATTCGTTCTCATTTTGAATATTAATAAAATAATTATTTCGAAACAGGATTAATATTTTCTAGAAGTATAGTTCTCTGTACGCCCACATTTAATCTTGAGCCTAATTAGTGTCATTTGCCGTATTAAACCGAGAATCAAATGACATTTCTAGGTCATTCTTCAATTTTATATTGCAGAAATTCTAGTAATAATAAATTCTTGGAGCAAACCTCCTTCCATATTACAATACGGTTGTCAGTATTCTTCGAAGGGGAATATAGATATTCCATTGGGACAACTATTCCAAACAGTTGATTCGAAAGAACATTTACAAGACCTCTCAAGAGAAAACAGGCCACTAATTCAGTAATGAAAGCTGCTTGAAATATTCCAAAATATGCATTCGTTGTCACGATGTGTCGAAACTTCATTGAAAGACCATTTGTATTCTGTTTTAAACTGAATTAAGATATGGCACAATGATAGGAGCACAACAGCGGCATGTTTCGATCTGTTTTGTTCGTATCCAGGAATTCTAAAATGATTTTGAAGTTGGACAATTAAGACGATCATTACTAGAATTGTCTATAAATATTCAATTTGGAGCGTACTCTGTTCATGCTCTCATTAATTCGATTATTACTTGATTTTCAGGACATGTAGAATGATGCAAATTCTCTTAATCTATTTAGGATCATTAATGTACATACGCGCTGGATTTCAATTAAGAGAAATAATTTATTTAACACTCTGAGTAAATAAGGTTCGTAAAGGAAACGCAGCTAAATCAAGTTGCATATTTACAATCGAGCAAAAGCTCAGAGTTCCCAGAACTGATCAGTGTTAGAAATACAAATTCATTTAGCCAGTAAATGAAATTTGGATTAAAACTTTAAAATACTAGTAAGCTAAGAGAAAATCTTCATTTTCTAGATGAAATATTTGAATCTATTTATGATACACATTGTATAATATTGCGTAAATGTAACTTTTAAGTAAACGCCTGTATTTTATAAACATAGTCGATGAAATTTTTACATTTTCAGAATATTGAATTCCAGTTTATCTCTTTTGATTTCGAACTTCATTAGGGTGTCTTTAAATTTCGGAATGTTATGGTTTATTTGGAATCTGGTGGATTTCGAAATGCTGATATACTTAGATGATGGTGACAATGGAAAGATGGTGACAACTTTAAGAGACAAAAGCCCACAGCGAAAGTAACATTTTTTGTAATATTATGCGTGATGGACTGTGAAATGTGAACGTGGAATCACAGAAAGTACGATAAACGTGGAAAAAGAAAAGTGCTTTTAATCGTGGATACTTACAAGAAACTACGCTTTATATTTACATGAATTGTCTTCATGAATGATCACCAACTAGAATATATGCATTGGCAATCGCCTGAATTAAACGCCACTGTAACAGGAGTACATTAAAAGTTGAGTACTTTCTTCTATCTCATTTTAGAAGTTGCGACTGTCTTTTCTCTTATACTTGAATCATATGACGCCATGAAATTTTACCCCAGAAGAAATATTCTCTGCTGTATAAGCCTCTTACAATGAATAACTTTACTTCTGGATCCAAAATTACAAAATTATACACTTACTTTTATAGTAAAATCTATTATTACTTATAAGAAAGTACAATAT
>BGPR01013503.1:0-41602 GCA_013235015.1 Araneus ventricosus
ATGCATATTCCTACGCTCTTATAGTATGTTTGTACCAAATTTGGTGAAATCCATTTTTGAGATATCAAAGCATATTTGTAATAATATTAGAATTCGTAATGAATGATCTAATGATATTAGTGAATTCTGTTCTTCAAAAGATAAAGAACAAATTTAGAAGTTCATTTTCTGAAGAGAACTTTGAATTCTCTGTATATTGCTATCTATTGGAAAGGCATTGTTAGATTATTTGCATGCAGAAGTAATTATTGACATACCATCTAGTAAACTGAACAGCTGACTAGATATCTAGTAAACTCAAACGCTTACTGAGTTCTGTACTTTTGAGTTGTTAATCTTTTAAAGTAAGAAGTATTCTTTAAATTTGTTGAACTTCGTACAAAGTTAGCTCTATAATTTCAGTTTTATTTAAAAATTCTCAAAATAACAGTACAGTTCCAGAATTACAGTAAGCTACACACCCACCAAAAATTATTTAAAATTCAATTATAAATTTGTTTTTGCATTTGGTAATTCTTACTTTCAATAGTATGTAATAATACATGTATACTTTATTAGTAATTTGATTAGCGAAGCGAGGTCCTGTTTTCACTGGACTGTAGTGTCCTATAAAATGTAGCCGAGAAATTAAGCAATATTTCTTTTTCATTTAGTTTATTAATGACACACACAGGACTAGCACAACATAAATATATGAACACACAAAACATTTAACATAAAGAAAAGAAAACTATACATTACAAATCTCATTATTTTGAATCATGGCCACACAAACATATAAGCCTCTTCATTCTCAAACACACACAACCACCCTCATTAATGTCCAACAGCCAACTAAACTGTTATAAGATACAGTCTTGTGCCGTGCCATCTACCGTAGGCAAAAGCAACTATGAAATCCAATTCTTTACAGGACCGTTCGAGGGAAAACAGTTTGTTTGTCAGTAATTTACTGACTTTTCTAATATAGTCTGTTTATCTGTAATTTGTTTTGTCACAATCAAACGCTTTGTTCGATTTTCTTTGAATTTGACATGAATGCTCTTTGATGTCGGAGAAAACGACCGTATGTGTTTTTTATTCCGTTTCAAGATGGTGGACGCTTAAATGGTTGTGTTTCATGTAATGTTATGCTTTCCCAATGACTGTAACCAAACGAAACTCCGTTCATAACGCATCCAAAGATACCTCTAATAATAACAAATTGCATTTAATTGCGATTTTGTTAATATTGATAAAAACAGACAATTAATTGTACTTTAATTAATAATGATAAAAGCAGAGACTTGCGCAAATAATTTGAATTCGGAAAATAAATGGCTAAACTTTTAAAGACTGAAATGAAGAGCAGATTTTTTTTTTGGGGGGGGGGGGGTGCGAGGTCTATTTTTCACAGAACTACCAGTATATATAACAGATTTTTAGATAATAACAATATGTAATAATTTATATAGTATATCATGTCCATTTATTGATTTTAATTGATAATATTTATAATAAATAAAATTTTAAAAATTATATAGAGAAAAAACATTTTTGATATGAGTGGGCCCCCATTAACTGCTGGCAACCACTATTTTCAGACGCAGTCCGCCACTGAACATAAAGTATACAATGATAACAAGTACTGATTCATTTTAATTAAAAAAAAGAAAAGAGATACAATGACAGAATTGAAGCAAAGTTATAAATATTTAAACTTTCTTAAAAAGTTATCAAGAATTTTTTTTTTCAAACAATCATTAGATAAATGGTTCATACGAATAATGTTCATCAAAAGACTCAGCATGGTATTGGACTGATCTTCTTAAAGTACGAGGGGCTTGCAAAGCTTTTTGGGCCGATGGTGATTTCTCTGTTGACCTTTCTTCATCGTCGTTGTAGCTATTTTGACCAGTACGGCCAACTTATCATTATATCTGTGATCACTACAAACGGCGAATACTGCATATATTTTGAACATATTAACGGATGGCAAAACAAATAGTGATTTGTCTGAATAGCCGAATATTTGGCCAAACTCTTAAAAACTTCTCACTTTTGATCACTAATGAACTCTTGAATGCCCAATCTTGGTAGAGGCTGAAGTCTAATTTTCTACTACTGGTCCCTATCAATACAATATCTGGTGTTCCTTCTGAGTGTATTGTTTAAGTTTCTTTTTATTCTTTGCGCTTTTTTCTCTGATCAAGACCAGGAGAGAAAAGGAATGTATTTCTTTAAAGTTAAATGGGTGACTAACATAGCCACTCAGAGAGTGTTGAGTGGCCATTCCTAGGGGTATTTTAACATTACGCCTATGGATCAAACAGAAGTGTAGCCTTTGAGAAGGGTGACCACTATACGTGAGGGGGGGGGGTAGAGAAGTTTTACAGTATCAAAAAATATCCTCAAATGTGAAACAATTTTACTTACTTTCAGTCAGACAATTTGCGTCGTTGTAACATTTGGTTCTTCTGGTTCCAGATAGAACTGAAAAAATAATTAGCCTTCATGAGCAACAATACATCTGAGGTTAAAAAGCTACATGCATTTAATTATGGGCTTGAAAATTAGCATTAATGAGCAACAATCCTTCCAAAATCAAGAAACTCTAATATATAACTGTGGGCAAGACAGTATTTTCTCGTATTTCATGAACAATGATATGAAGGAAGATCATGCTAAATTTGGATTAAAATCAGATTTCAACAAGCCTTAAAAAATAATTTATACAAGATGTTTATCATTGTTTAATAATCAATCAAAACAGTCCTTATTCACCTCACCTCAATGTCACTGTAAAATATAGAACAAGCTCAGCAAAAACCTTGAATCTCAAGCAAAAATAGCATGAAATTCGTAGAACGTTTGAAACATTTTGCCAAAATGATAAAAAAATGTCATGGTTTCAATTCTTATGGATGTCATCAAAACATAAGCAAAAACTTATTCTGAAAATGAAGCCAATTTTGTTTTTGTTATTTTATTTCCATATATTACTCTCAATATTTTACACTGAATTTATAGAGTATGCTCCAAATATGTAAAACAATACATTTGTTTTTTATGGGAAATAATTCACCTTTAAAATCATTACCTAAACTATATCTAATTAGTTACATTAATATCTAAAAGCACATCTACTTAAGAATTCGTGTTACTTGCTTTCTATATTTTGAACCTTTTAAACATGAATTTGTCTTTAAAACATTAGGTGTCTCAAAAAAATAATGTAATATCATCAAAAAATAATAATCTCAATTTTGAGAGTAACTTCAAATAATTTTCACTAGCTTGCTATTTAAAAATGAAAATATACCATGATTACATAATATCCATATATATCTTGAAAATGGGGTTGAATCAAATGCCAGGGCCGTTCATTTAAAAAAAGTACTAGAACAATGCTTAGCAACAGTCTGATGAGAAAAACAAATTAATGCAAAATGGAGTGTCAAGTCAAAAGAATTAAAACAAAAAATAGAAAATAAAATATCTGAAAAGAACTTGGTTGGTCCATATACTTTGCTTTTAGAGATGCAGCCTCTTCAGGAAGAAGACAATATGTTATTCATGTTGCATTTTTATTTCTTTTATCTTGAACAAAAATCAATTACAAAATTCCTTATCAAAATTGTTTTTAAAAAGCAAATTTATACACTGTTTAAGTATTAAAACTTGACATCTATATTCAGAGATGTAAATTTATTACAATACTTGAATATTATGTAATAAACAGAAGAATGGGGAAAAAATTCTGATTAACAAAATTTTAAAATATTTGATTCAGATAAAACAACTAATATTATTTCACCTAATTGTCCTTTAGGCAAACAGAAAGTAATGGAATAAGTTATTCGCCTCTTTAATTTAATCTATTAAATGGAAACACAAATTACAAAATTTTTATCAAAATTCAATTTGTCTTTTATTTATTAACTGAGATGACTTCTTAAGGTTGCATAAATGATTTATAATTTTGGTTTAAGGGAAAATTATCTATAATAAAAATAAATCTTTGTCTTTTCTTATTAAAAATTGATTTTACACAGAACAGGACATTATAATTTAGAATGCTATATTTTTTCATAGGAGAAAAGTATTTCATTTATATAGAGAGAGAAAGATAAAACACACAACTGATGAAAGGTTTCATGTAGGACTGTGTATTCAAGTTTTGTATATCTTGAATTAATTTTTCAGATACTGAAGATCTTCAATTTACTCTAAAAAACATATAAAGTAGTTATAAAGTAGACGGACGTTCAAATACCCATACACATGTGCCACAGCGTGTAAAAGTTAACTTGAATACAACTCAAATTAAGTTAGAAATTTAGTAGGTAGTATATTTAATATTCCCCCTGTCACTTTCACATGGTATTTGAAAAATGCTTAATTGAAATCAAGCAAAAAAGTAATTTTGTATTGTAAACACAAGTCTGACTACTTTTTGGTTTTTATTAACTAACCTTTGAATCATGCCTTTAAGTAAGCCTTGTTTAGGTGAGGAACCTAAAACTATTTATCTTCATGATAAACTGTCAATGGTAGAAAGGTTAAAGTAAAGTTTATGGTGCACAGCCCTTTCTCTCCGCTTTAGATCGCCAATTCCTTACAGCCAAGCAGAAGACGGATTGGCGACGTCAGAAAATTTGTTTCCGTTGTGCAGGAATGTTCCTATTCCAAGTTTTGTTTGCGCAGGAATAGTTATATTTTTAATTTGCGTTTCACTGTTGCGATTTTATTGGTCAGGTATATGTTATCTACGATTTCCTTGGTCGATTTCTTCGAATTTGAATAAAACTTCGTTTGGAATTGAAATTCTGGTTTTTGGAATTTTTTTAAAAAAAACCTATATTCCTAACATTCAATGAAAAAGCGAAATTCTCTGCTGAAAGCGAAGCCGCTGATGTTTTGTTTGTTTGTTTAAAAAATTTACCCAGAACCCACTTGAGATGCTGTAGGCTTTGCATGCTCAAGGCAACAATAAAATGCTCACTGCACACCCAAAAAAAATGTTCTCACATCGCCAAGGCATCTTGCTCTTGGCGACAAAAAGTTGGCGATCCTAAGTGGGGAGGAATGGCTGTGCACTGTAATCTTTACTTTTACCGGTAGAAAAACTTGAGAAAGGAGATTCAATGCAGAGTATGGAATAGCAAAACAAATTGTGACCGATATTAAAAAAGTAAAAAGTGACTTTCGTAACATTCTTCTCAATTGTAATGGAGAAACAGAAAAGAGTGAAGTTGAACACATGTGGATGTCTACGCTTATTACACTGGATGATGCAGTCCACAAGTAGTCTTCTCAGCTTTGTTCATCTGGGTTCAGTTCTGTTCGAGGAACAGAAATTCAAGCAGCTGCTAAATGTTTAAGCAAATACGACTCGAACGATTTAAAGCATATGCAGAAAAAAATTGCTTTTAGTATACATCACACTCTTTGTCATACACATGGAAAGTTTATATATGTGCACATCTTTTAATGCAACCAATAAAGTTGAAGGCTAAATTTAATATAAAATAATTACTTTTTAGAACTAACTACTATACTTCCATTGATAAACAAACAGCTTCATTACACCCCTAAAAGAATTATTTGTTATAAACTAGACTTTCCTTTTAAAAAATAACTAACCTTCAGCCCCCATTAGCTCATTATAAAGAAGTTCTACTGTAGTTCATTCTGCTACACATAATCAAAAAGTTATCAAACACAAATGAAACCAGTTTCAGAAATCTTTCAAGATGGGGAAGAATTGAAAATGTAATATAAATTTATTCTTATTAATTAATGACAGATATATTGAGCAGATGTGCTAAAACTATTGTTCTGATTAGCAGAATATTCTTATTACCATTTCGTAAAACACAATGCATTTCTTTCGTATTTTCAAACTCAACTGTATTCCATGAAAGTGAGAGATTATGCACATTCCATGTCTCTGCTTCACACTCAGTGGCTTTATCAGCTAAATGAAAACAACAAAACACATACCTTTTCAATTTTTAAAATAACAGAAACAATGAAAAAGCTTTGTTTACATATAGTAGCATTTTAGTTTCTTTCTCTGACTCTTCAAATTCACAAGAGTAGAAATAGAAACAAAGAAAAAATTGTAAGAAGATATAAAGAGAAATTCAAAATAAATTATTTAACAAAATTCTATTACTATATGCAAAAAAGTCACATTTTCTCACAAGGTCAAATTTTATATTATATATCTTAATATCCATATTAAAGGGTATCTAAATCTGTTTAATTAGATGAATAGTCAAAACAGATAATCTAATATAAAGCAGCTTCCAAATGAGTTTGAGTGAAAGAGAAAATCTTATCAATTAGATGTGTTAGCAATCATGATGGCCTGTACAACAGGAAATATCAGATTCTCAATAATTTTTCCATACAACTTTAAATATTTCTGAAAATAGAAATTCTGAATATTTTTAGACAGACTTTTGTCGCTAGAAAATGAAAAGATCACCATAATGAATATAATCTGAATGTTTCTGACAGCAAAACAAATGTTCACTCTCTTTTTCAGTGTTTTAATACTGTATATACGTCTTTACTACATCAATTCACCCTTTCCCAATTATTTCAAATTTTCACAGAATGAACAAATCATAATAGATGTTGAATTCCCCAAAAATATAGACTTAGATAAGAATGCATTGCAGGATTTAGAAGAAGGTGAATTCAGTTTCATGGAAACGAATAAAATGATACAAGGAGTATAGCATAATAGAAAGGTAGATTTCAGACGTATGCTTGCAAAGATACAAGAAAAAGTGACGAAAATAAAAGATAAGACAATAACATATCAAACATAAGTAAATCACAATTTACCTCCCTTGAAGATGAATCGATGCTTTCTTGGAAATAAAATATGAAAATACTTTCGCTATCTTAACTGAATCGATTTTAATAATTTTTCATTCCGCAGTTTTATTACTAGTTAGTTAAGTTTGAATTTGAATTAAAGATTTATGGGATTTGAAGCAACAAAGGCTGTTATCCCCTACTTAGTTAAGTTCATTGATTGATTAGAGAGGTTTTTTGGGATTTGTAGCTGCAAAGGCTATCATCCCCGTATTCACAAAAGGTTCAAATTAAAAAATGTCAAAAAGTTAAGTTGAACTTGAATTTGTGTTATGGGATTTGAAGCAACAAAAGCTATTATCCCCTTAAGTTCACCGTCGGATCTTGAACTTGAATGAGAGGAGTTATGGGATTTGAAGCAACAAAGGCTGTCATCCCCTAGTTCCAAGCTAGACACAGTATAGTTCGTTCCAAAAAAGCGACTCCATAATGATGATTAGTTCAGTCCATAAAAAGTATTGCGTCAATCTTTCCATGCACAGAAAGACCGAAATTGACGGTCTTGAGCGGCGAAAAAACACAGGAAGAGCAACAAAGGTAATGCAACACTCAATGCCAAAAGAATGCGGCTAAGAAATACCAAAGTACTTGAGGCCTTGAATGAAGATGGACCGTCGGATCTGCAGTTTGTTTACTAACAATTGACTTGAAACCTTCTTGGTTGCCAATATGCATCTCTATTTTCAACTGATCTTGAATCTTTATCGCACTAGTACACTATCACACGACTTTTTTACTTCCTCGTGAACCAAGTTTACAAATATAAAGAATTGTTATCAACAAAAATTCGACGTTGAGATTTTCACGTAGATTCTGGTACCCCAGGTTGGGTTGGGGTTGGGAGACGTCAATTTTTCCGTCGTTAACGTCCGTAAATACCAACCCAACCCAACCGGGGGTACCAGAATAGACCCCTTTGATGAATCTGCATGTTTTAGAGTTTCGCGAGTGAAAAAGAAGTATTTTTATGTACGAAATTATTCAAAAATGTAAAGAGATGGACAGATGAAATTTGGTGTGGTCGCAACATGAAAACTGCAGATTCCGGGGACAAATTCCCGACGAAATCCATCTACAGGAAGTCTGTCTGGCCGTGCACATGTGAACATGTTCATTCAGAAACTTAAATAGCTAGATGGATAAAACTTGGCAAAAAATTATCATCAGAAATAAAGTTCTGTACCAAATTTTCTAGCAAATCTGTCAAAGCCTTGACCTTCCGTTGGTCTGCCTATTTGCATGTATGTGAACGCAATCACCCTAACGTGAAATACAAAGATTTTAGGTGAATGAAATTAGATGAGTGGTCTTCTAATTATGATTGTAGATCTGTACCACGTTTGGGTTTCAACCAAGGCGCCCAACAGGATTAGTCTAAATGATTCATCGGATTTCAAAACAATGTGTATTGAGAGGTATACGACTTACAAAGTCGAGTGATACATGACTCGATACATACACTAGTGGCGGACTGGGTCTGAAAATAGTGGTTGCCAGGATTCATGAGAGCCCACACATATCTACGATCATAATATTAATTCAGATATATATTCTTTTTATTTAATTTTATATTTAAATTTAAATTTTTTGTATTTAATTATATTAATTTAAATCTATTATATTTAATAATTATGTATTTAATTTAATTTTTTTATTATATACTTAATTTTTCCACGTCTTTAAAATAAATCCCTTTTAACACCCCTTAATTTTCTATGTTTAAAATAACGAAATTATGATTAAAGTTATTTAATTTTAAATTCAGGAAGTTAAATATTTCATATACGGTTTTAGCGACAAAGTATGAAAGAGAAATGCTGCCAATTAGTAGGGCAGGTAAAATAAGAAAAACTACCGCAAAAAAATACACAGCAGAATAAATATATGTAAGTCAATGGAATTTTCAAAGTGGAAGTCCATGTTTTTAATGTAAGTAAACAAAGCAGAAAACTAGTCCATCACTTATTTTGTTACAAATAACTAAAATGCAAAATTAATATTTCTTGCTACGTGATCTATATGAAGCTATGACCATACGATGATTTTTCTTAAGTGCAAGTACTGTTTGTGAAAGCGAATTGATTTTTCTGTTTTTCATTTTATTTATTTTTATGTTATTCGTATGATTTTCAACAAACATTGAAATACAATTGAAATTAATTTATTCTTACTTTATTTCGCAATATGCTCCTTTTTGAAATCTGCAAACATCATTCTTAATTTTTTATAAGCTTCTTCAAATTCGTCAAATTGGTCCGGCATTCTTCGCATACATTCGGTCGGCACTAAAAGGGTTAACCACTTAACTGGTTTCCCGTACGTGCATCGAATTATCTCAATTTTAAAGTTATAAACTAAAACAAAGTCAGTCACAGACGTTTTAATTCGATACAAAAATTTCTTGGAACCCATAAATATTTGAACAGTCCTTCAGGTTCTCGATTGAATTAAAATGACAACGCATTCCCACAATAGAATGTGTCATCTAATAAGACAGTTGTGAAAACAAAACAGTTAAGGGGTTAGCGAGTAAATGCCCCAATACACCACGGGGCTTCAGCGGAGTCTGGTTTCGAGCCTGGAACCCTCAGGTCCCGAAGCCGAGACTTTACCACTAGACGACCGCAGTGGCGTAGCTGCAACTTTTGCCGACTTTCAACGTGGTGCCCTACCTTTACAAGTTACATAGTTTACAAGTTAAACCTCAAAATTAAAATAATGAATTAAAAAAACATTTTATTCGTAACATAATTCATCGTTTGACGGCATCGATCTCAGCGGATAATTTGAGAAATCGCCCGTGAACCAGTGTTCTTTTTTTTCACATACTGGAAATTTACCGAACATAAGGCAGAAAAATGCGATCAATCAGTGGCGAATCCAGCCCCCGTAGAGCTAAATCAAAATTCTTTATTTTATTTAAAATCACTAGACCTGTTTGTTCTTAATTTTGATTTAAAAAAATAATAAAATCGTGACAACATTGATTTCTGGCTTGACAGGCTAGATAATTTTCCTACTTTTCTAGTCGTTCTACTTGTACTTGTAGCACTGACGCGGTCGAAAACATTTTTTGTCTAGTTATTTCATTGTATTTTTTATTAAATTATCGAAAGTATTGTAGTGTTCATTATGATTCTTATTGTCAGGTTAGGAAAGTCTTCAAAGTTGAAGTGTTTTGGTTTACATAAGCCATTTGTCATTCGCCACGACGCTACAAAATTTCTATGATCTCAGCCCCCCCCCAACCCTAGATTCGCCACAGACGATTATTATTATTATTTTATGTTCACAATGATAGAGTTAATACCGCTGCTCTTCTTAGTTATAATTTTTTTTTTCCTGCATGCCCCCTTCAAGATGCCGTCCCGAAATGGAAAAAAAGAAAATAACATATCTGCTCATGTTTTACCCTCTGAAGGAGAATATAAAAAAAAACCTTTGCAGCTGCTTTATTGGAACGATCGCTTCTTTCTTTTTTTTTTTAAATAACTTGAAGCCAAATAAAATGAAAAGTTTCCAAATAGAGCAAGTACATTGCATATGTTTTGCTATCTTGAAATACTGTTAACAAAATGAATTCAGAGTGTCCACTCAAGTCCTTTGCAGTCCCCTCACCCCCGCCCGATTTTGTCTAGTTGTAGCAAAGTGGCTGCGCATTACGTTAAGAGACCTATATCAGCGCCACCTGGCGGAAATTGCGGAATTATGGTTCCTTTATTGAAAACTAAACGTTACAGGGAAAAAAGTGAATTACCAGTATGTAGAATATCATCGATTTTGTACAAAAAGCACCTTCTAGCTGGACATTAATACTAACAACACAACCTAACACTTATAAATAGCTTTATCAATAAATCCTTTCCTCTCCCCCCCCGTGTAATAGCTGTCAAAACAGAAGCCATTTGGTCATCATCAGCAATACCTCTTCCGAAAACGCGAAGCCATTGCAACTTGGAAACATACTCGTATCAGTACCCGATTTCCGACAACCTATTTCCGTTTGAAAGGGGAATCGATCGGTTACTGGCTGTATCAGATACAAAGTATCAAGTAAATGTATAGGGTACAAACGAATATCAGTATCAACATGTATCTGATACGGCAAAACCGTGTATAAACCCAAGCCTATGTACCACTCGCTGCATTTGCCTTCTGCCAGTACCACCAAATCTGAAGACAGCGCCATCTGGCGAGCAGTCGTTGTAACCTATCGTTCAAATGGGTTTAACGGAATCAAAGAAACCAGGCCATGCACGTTAGAAATGAACCCCCGTTCATTCGAGACAATTATTAGCAGGTTTGGTTGATGTTGATACATTAATTTAAAACAGTTGACGTATTAAAATTCGGGAAATGAGTAAAGTGGGAAATATGAAGGTTTTCATGAAGAGGAAATATTTTACTCCAAGGTGGTCGCCAACAAACATTTTGCATCTTACGACATAATTAAAAGATTAATTTATTACGCTATAGGTGCTGGCCTCCCAACACTTTAATTATTGCCAGAATCCTGGATGAACTCCGACGTTTGAAATTTTTCTAGAATAAAAAGGAGAATTATTATTATAAAATCATTTATTTATCAGAATTAATTTTTTAAAAATAACGGTAAATTACAGTTTTTCGTTTTCTAACATATTTAGAGACTTGAATAACCATTTATGGATAATGTTAATCTCGTGTTCTATAATTCACTTTCTTCTCTAAACTTCATTTAAAGGGAAAAATTAAAAAGAATGGAGAACAGAGAGAAATGTGAAGGTTTTCATGAACAGGAAATATTTTACTCCAAGGTGGTCACCACCAAGCATTTTGCATGTTGCGACATACTTAAGAGTTTCATTTTTATGCGATAGGTGCTGGCCACCAAATTTTAACAAACGAATGCCTCATAACACTTTAATTTGTGCCAGCATCCTGAATGGACGCCGACGTTCGTGAGTTGCATGAACGACGTGGGTAAAACTTGTGGTGGTTTCAGCTCCTTGGGGCCGCAGACCCCACCATTTGAAAATCTAATACATTAGGGCTTAAGTGGAATTGAAAACTAGACCTGATAATCAAAATGCATAAACCAGTATGAGGAAGATCAAATTTAGGAATAAATTAAATCAATAAAAGGTTACAAACTACATAAATACAAAAATATTAAAAATAATAATAATAATAATAATTTTAAAAGAATATAATAGGAGATTAGAAAGTTGTGAAACACATTATCCAAGGCAGAAAAAGGTTAAGGAAAGGAATGCACAACAGTGCGGGGGAAACTCAGAGTGAGATAGTCATTCTTGGTCTCTTACGATTCTATTTATCATTATGATCATAAACAGGAATTTTGGTTATTTCGGGGTTACTGATATCCGGCAGTTTTCCATAGAAAATTTTATCAAGTTTTTGAATGAACTGCTGAAGGGAGGGGACATTTAATGCATTTCGTATATCATTATTTCGATGGTACCATCTGGCGTTTGCAATCATGCTCAGGGTTTTGTTTTCAAGCACCTGTATGCTTCATAAGTTACTTTTAGCAGTGCAGGCCCAAATGGGACTCGCGTAATTGAGAATTGGTCTCAGATACGCTAAATAGATCAGTACCTTGTTGTTGAGATTTAGACTAGAGTTCCTACAGATTAAAGAGTATTGGGCGCGGAATGCTTTGTTATATTTTTCCTTGATCAGGCTAGTATGGGCTCGGAAGTTCAGCTGCTTATCCAGAACAGCCCCCAAATAATTCACTTCTTTTTTCCATTCGATTGGGGTGCCATAAACCTTCACTTTTGGCCAGTCGTCATTCTTTTTGTTAAAGAGAATTGCCTCTGTCTTGTCAACATTTAGTTTAATTTTCCATCTCACAAGCCAGGCTTCTAAATTTTTAAGGTAGTTTTGAAGGGGTACAATAGATTATCAGGGGTTTTACCTTGCGAGAGTATGGCCGTATCATCGGCGTAAAGGCTGATATTAATATTTCTGACCTGTGCGATGTCATTCATGTACAAAACAAAAATTATAGGAGCCAGAATTCCACCTTGGGGTACGCCAGCCTGAAGTTTTCTTGGTGTAGAGTCTGAGTTTTTAACAAGAACAGTGAAGTGCCTATTCGTAAGATACGATTGTATTATCTCAATAATGTATTGAGGAAATTTGTAAGCAATTAATTTGTGAATCAGACCCTCGATCCACACTTTATCGAAAGCTTTTGCAATATCTAAGAATATGGCAGCAGTAGCCAGATTGGAATTCTTCCCTTCATTAATATGCCCTACAACTCTAAGGAGCTGATGGGTCGTGGAAAGTTGTGGGGTAAACCCAAATTGCTGAGGAATGGGAAGCCTGAGTTTTGTGACATGTGCTAAATACCTATTTAGGATTAATTTCTCTCCTAGTTTACTGAGAGTTGGTAACAACATATTGGTCGGTAACTAACAGGGTGAGTCGGATCCTTTCCCGGCTTCAAAATTGGCAGAACTCTAGCCATTTTCCAGCAGTTAGGAAAGTGTCTGAATTTGAGCATGTGATTAAAAATTTCAGTCAGTTTTAGGATAATTTTCAGGGGCAAATTTTTTAGCATTTTATTTGTAATGGAGTCAATTCCAGGAGCTTTGTTGATTTTAATGTGCTTCATAAAGCAAATAATCTCAGAAGGTTGTACCTTTTTGAACTTTGAAGTGTGGATTTCATTTTTAAACTCTCTAATGGATTTGTCAACTGTTCTCTCGGTATTTGGGTCACCAAAATCATAGGGGGTGAATTGACTGTCTAGATGATCAGCAATAATTTCCGCTTTTTCCAGGTCCGTGTGCGAAGGTAGATTGGTGCCTGGGTTTTTTAATTGAGGAATTTCAGATCTTTTAGATTTCAGCCTCTTAGTACGACGCCAGAGGGTGCCATCATATATGTTTAACTGCTCGTGTTGGCTAATGTACATACTTTGATTGAATTCGGACACTGCATTTCGAAACCTGGCCTGTGCACGGTTAAATAAATTTTTTGAGGTAGGATCTATGAATCTTTGCCAGACCTTCTTCGATCTATTTCGTTCCGTCTTTAATTCTCTTAAATGAGGAGGCAGGTAAAGTTCCTCGTGATGCTTTAACGGCCTAGAGCTATTATTGTAAGCGTTGGTAATGTCGCTCATTATTTTATTCACTTCATTCTCAAGATCGTTTAAATTTAAAATTTTGGGGAATATAATTTTAACATTTTTATTCAAATGATTTTTAAAATTGTCCCAATTCGTCGAGACCTTTTGTCTTGTTACAATGAGAGGTACAATATTGAAATCAAAGTTCAGTATTACCGGATTATGATCCGATGCAAGATCAGGAATCGATTCGATTTTATACCTATAGGCGAAATTTTTTGTTAGTGCTAGATCGATGGTTGTGGCCGAATTCGGTCCATATCTAGTGGGGGTTGGGGGAGGGGGCAGTATTTCAAGATTTTTACAGTGCGCATATTTATATATGGCTTTACCTGTTGCATTTATGCGCTTACAATTCCAGCTGGTATGATGGGCATTGAAGTCGCCACACATAATTACACTATTATTGAGATTCAGTATTTTGTCAAGGTCATCCAAGAATCTGCTGTTTACCTGACAAGGTACATAAATCGAAGCAATTACAATTGATGGCTGATTAGCCAGGGAAATTCTTACAATCGTGTTAGAGACATAGTTCAGGTTCGGGACAAATAACTCAACATGATTGAGGTTATTTTTAACAAAAATTCCAGTCCCACCACAGA
The DNA here is from genome assembly GCA_013235015.1 of Araneus ventricosus. NCBI lineage: Eukaryota > Metazoa > Arthropoda > Arachnida > Araneae > Araneidae > Araneus > Araneus ventricosus. The sequence continues at coordinate 14,626 of BGPR01013503.1, forward strand.
GTGGGGACAGTGGTCCGTCTTGACGGTAGAAAGTATAGTTAGGGAGGTATGGGGAGAAGCTATTCTTAATTTTGGTTTCTTGAAGTAGAAGAAGATCCGGTTTTTTCTCGTCAACAAAGGTACGAAGATCATGAATTTTATGCGTAAGACCATTCGCATTCCAAAAGCAAATACAAAGACCAGAATGCACATCCATTAAGCAGTTTTAGGAGGAGAGAATGTGGGAAGATGCTTAATTAGGAGATGGATTTTATCTACATCATCATTTTTTCCTCTTAATTGTGAGGCCAGCCATTTAATATCTGAACCGGCAAATAATCTTTTAGTTTCATTTAATACATAGAGAATATCTTTTAGTTCGTTAGCTTCCACTTCAGGAAGACGTGGGTAAAATTAAACAGTAAACAAGTAATTTTTTGGGCCTAATCCCCGGTAATGGTACATTGGTGATGCTGGATACTTTCAGTTCTGGGAATTGGATAGTCTGCTGCTGTTGTTGGAGGCAAAGTATGTGTGGGTGGGATCTATCTGGTTCTTGTGGGATTGTTGCTGGAGCACTGCAAGAACTGGTGCCTGTAAAGAATAGCTACTGCTGTTGAGAGAACTCATATTCTGGATGTGACAATTTTTCTTTACTTGCTCTGAATGGGAAGTGACATGCCGTTTCGTGGGTAAAATTATTTATAAACTCATTTATTTATCAGAATTACTCTTTTGAAATTAATGGTAAATTACAGTTTTTCAATTTCTAACATATTTAGAGACTTGAATAACCATTTATGGATAATGTTAATCTCGTGTTCTATAATTCACTTTCTTCACTAAACTTCATTTAAAAGAAAAAAATTAAAAAGAATTGAGAACAGAGAGAAAAAGAAACCACATACCTGCTCGTAGTTTTTCATTTTTACATCTAAAGCTGAATATTAAAAATTCCTTTGCGGATACACTATATTTACTGTGCAGGATCGCAATTCTATTAATTTTTTGAGATAGTTGTAGTGTAAATTTGTGAATAATTTGAAATGAAATAAAACAAAATGCTTTGCAATTTTGATGTACCCTGAATAAAATATGTGTGTAATGAACGTAATATGAATAAAGATTTGATCATTAATCATATATTTCAATGTTACTCAACGAGAATCAAAATAATTAGCGATTATTTCCGTTGCTCGAAGAATAGACAAGAAATCACGATTTTACTGGAAATAGTGGAGAGAATGTTTTTCGTAGTCAGCGCCATCTAACGTTAAGCGATGGTACTAACGCAGTAACTCGACGACTACTTGGCTTTTAAAATCATTGTAGTTTAGTAGTTTTAGAAACGAATCTCCCATGAATATTCTAAGTGGGAGCTTCATTTGCAAAATAAATTCCAATATTGCCAACATCAAATGTGCTGACCATTTGGACATATACTGTAAATCATTCCCCTGATCAAAATGAGGAACTTCAACATTTTTTAAAAAAATTTTTAATCGATTAAAATTGCTTCGAAACGAACAATAACATTAAAAAAATTCTTGACAGTTTTGTCTTTTTTAAAATTTGCAATCAAAGTTCGCCTCTCAGAAAACGCGGGAAAAACGATCCATTTTGGCGCGAAACGGGTTTGACGTCACAGTTGCCTGGCAGGGGAGACACACGCTTCCTTCCCGTTCGCTCTCTATAGATTCTCTATTTTTCTATATTTTCGGACAATCGCATCAGATAAAATAATGTCGGCATGATATAAGTATTGTATTGTTCCTAAATGTAGTAATACAACTGTAATGGCACCCAATAAATTATTTATCAATGTGCCAAAAATTATGTTATTCGCAAAAAGTGGTGTAAAGCGATGAAGAGAGACCCGAAACTTAATCCGGAATTATCAGCAAGCAGCATTCGTCATGTCTGCGGAGATCATTTTGATGCGAGTTATTAATTTATATTAACTTAATTAAATAAAAGTCATTGTGGGTATGTATGTTTGTATATATGTTTGTATCTATGTTCCACATCTCCTCCTGCGCCTCCTATCGGTGGCAAAAGGAAACATAGCGATCTCGGATCGACTTCTCGCAGCGAGAATGTGGAGTTCCCATCTGGGGAACACCTTATATCAAAAACTTACGCAAATTGCAAGTCTTACAAAATTAACTGATGAGAATAGTTAAAGCTTCTTTGTATGTTAGTAGCAAGGTCATTCATAATGACTTCAAAATTGACCCTATTTTGGACTATATGAAAACTATTTCTAAATGATTTTTGAAAAACCTACTCCAAATTCCTAACGAACTGCTCGAATTACCACTATATGATAAAGCCCTTCCGAGTTCTCGAAAGAGACCCAGAACGGTGTTGAACTGCACATCTGAAAATTTCCGGACATTTAAAAGACGTCGGAATTTCAGCACAGTAGATGCGAATCTGGACCCGTAAATTTCTCAAAATTCTTCCGTTTCGATCGTAATCAATTCGCTACGTTGCTCAAATCGCGTTTTTGCCAAGAGAACTTTCAAAACATTAATTTTATCACCGAATTACGTCTGATTTATTTTTTTAATTTCAGTCCATTTAACTCTAAATCAAAATCTTGTACCTCTAACTTTAATGAAAAACATGGATCTGGATACGGAATCTCCTTTATTATAAATTTTGCTACCACGTTAACGTTTTGCAGTGGAAATCCATTAATTTTTTTATTAAATTCAATAGTTCTAAGTTAACTCCAGCAAAAATTCGCTCCTCTAAATTAAGTCAAATGTTTTATAAACTCAAACTATTAAATGACTATTTTAATTAAAAGAACAAATCTTAATTAGATGTGGAGGTGCAATTGGATGCTTCGCATCCACGCGGTACTTCGGAGCATAAAATCCGTTCCCTTCCTGTAACAACTAGGTTGTAAATACCATTTTATGCATATTTCATTTTCGCTTTATTTATTTTTCTTTTCTACTTTCTTTCTTAGGAAATGATTGGTTGTTGACCTAATTTTAACCTTTAAAACTTTATATTTCAGTTTAGAAAAATATAATAAATGGCGTGAGAATTTGTTGAAAATAAGAACTTCAACTTGAAAGTGATAAAATAAAAAGTTAACATTGTTTGTTATAGGGTGCTGCGATCGTTTATTTAACTCCAGTGTGGATTCATCGTTGCGCCATATTTCTTTACGGATTTTCTAATGATATTATTTTCAAGTTTTTGTAAGATATTTAAATTAGATATAACTGTAAAGCCCCTTTCAGTGGAGCCGTAGGTTATTATTGGACGCAAAATGGAAGTATGGACGAGTTTTCTGCTCTGTTTGTTTACATTAAATGCCTATACTACGTATTTCCGGTGTAATACTAAGTCAATGGATCTTCAAAGCAGAAGACATACGACATGCAAACAGATAAAGTCAAGGTTTTTAATGTAAGTAAACAAACCAGAAAACTCGTCCACAAACGAGCAACTTATTTTCTCTATTTAATTTGAAATAGTCGCTTGCTGAGCTTGTTGCATACTTCCCTGGTTTTCATGACGTAATTACGACGAAGATCTGATATCATGGGATAAGGATTTAATTTCTCCTAATGAGGCTTCAGTCAACAGTGATGGGGGATTATACGTAATGCAGGAATTCAGTGATCCTCAATCTCCTACTCCTGACTCCTGACGATTTCACGAAAACACGAGTCGGCTACGGCGAATTCGGCTGAGAGCTGAAAACGTGTCGGTGGTGTTCACACGGGGCGTTTGGCGAATCGTCGCTGCAGGGTGGCGCTGCATATTCGGCTTTCGTGGCCACATTCGGCGTTAATCTTTCTGAGTGAGTGATATACGTTGCTCGGAAATGGTGTTTTATTTGAATGAAGAATTTATTTGAAGAGTTCCCATCGAAGAAAAAATTTATTGCATATAATGAATAAATATTTCACAACTTATAATGTATGGAACTGTTTCAGAAAATTCTCAATTGAATTCAGGATAACATACATTAGTATATGATTTTTTGTTTTCCAGTGTTTCATATAATGTTCTCACAAATTAAAGAATACCCTATGGATATTCTGCTTATCCTGATAAATAGTAAGCATGTAATTGAATTTCAAATAATTTTATTTTGATAAAAATTCCATTTGAGTTATTTTTAAACAATATAGCAATTCATAATGATCATTGCATGTGTTATTTTGTAGGGAAAAAACTCGCTTTAAAAAGTAAGTAATTTCATATTTTACAAAGGCTAGGATATTTTCATGTATTGCTTAAAATATTGAGAGTAATATGTGGAAAAAAATAACAAAAAACAATTTCATTTCCATTTTCAGGATAGCTTTTGGTGTATGTTTTGAGATTCATAAGACTTGAAACCATGACATTTTTTTTTTTATCGCTTTTGGCAAAATCTTTCACCATTCTCAATGAATTCTCATGCTAGGTTTTGCTTGAGTTTCAAGTGTTTTGCTGAGCTTGTTCAGGCATTTTATAGTACATTGAGGGGAGGTGAATGAGACTGTTTCTGATTGATTATTAAACAATGATCAACATCTTTTATAAAATTATTTTTAAGGTCATTGAAATCTAATTTTAATCCAAATTAGCATGACCTTCCTTCAAATTATTGTTCATGAAATTAGATAATACTAAGTTCAGTCTTACTGTATCCATGAGTTTCCTAATTTTGAAGGATTGTTGCCCGCGAATGCTAATTTTCTAGTCCATAATTAAATGCATTTAGGCCAACCCTGATGTATTAAGGTTTTATGAAGGTTAATTATTATTATTTCCAGTTCTGATTCTGGGAACTAAAGAACCAAATGTTGTAACTACGCAAATTGTCTGACTGAAAGTAAGTAAACGTTTCTACATTTGAGATATTTTTTGATACTGTAAAACTTCTCTAGTAACCCCCCCCCCCCCTAATGATATGGCCACCTTCTTCTTCAAAGGCTACACTGGTTTTGATCCATAGACGCAATGTTAAAATATTCTAGAATGGCTTTCTACTCAACACTTCTGAGGGCTATGTTGGTCACCCATTTAACTTTAATGAAATACATCTTTTCTCCTGGTCTTGACTGAGAAAAAGAGCAAAGCAATATAAAAAAAAATTCAAACAATACACTGCAAGGAACACCTGATATTGCATGATAGGGACCACAGTAGTAGAAAATTAGACTTGGAAGCCCTACCAAGATTTTCAGTATCTAAGAGTTCATTAGTGATCAAAAGTGAGAAGTTTTAAGAGTTTGGCCAATATTCGCTGGTCTAGACAAATCACTATTTGTTTCTGGCTACCTGTTAATATCAGGGTTCGTAGATGCCATCTCCATAAGTCCTTACTTTTAAGGTTTTAGCCCTTAAAAGTCCTGTAAATCTTATTTTATGCCCCATTTTTTAAAAAGTCCTGAAAGTCCTTACTTTTTACCTGCCAATATTAAAATTCACCTCCACCCATTATCGCTTTCCTAACTCTCCCTTCCTCATGGGCGCATGGCTCTAATCTCGATCGACAGTATCCTCGCGGAATGCGTGGGGGTGGGGGGATCATACTGCTCTATGCTCTACAAATCCATATGCATCGCATACTCTTTGGGAAATAAGGAGGAGTTAGATGGCCTTAATTTTCATCCATGATTCCATAGGAATGGATTGGTCAAAAAGTGCTGTTACCATTTTAATTGGTGCATCAAAGTGATAAACCTTACTTCCATTTTTGTCAGTGATGTTTTGAAACTGTTAACATTTACCCAATATTTCAAAATTTTGAAACTAGAGAATAGAAAGAATTGAGAAATCTGAGACTTGGTGCAAATTCAACTTCAGTGACTCAAACTTGTATAATGATAAAGTTATGGTTTAGGATTTGCTGCAGAGCAAATAATAAAGAAAGATAAAAAAAATAAGGAATAGCAGACAAGGATGTTACACTCAGACAGTATAGTCGAAAACATCATAATGAATGATAAACATTTCATGCAGAAATGTCCTAAGAATTACGACTAGTAGACTCATGCATTTTGCATTGATCCAAGAGCAATGGCTTATATCCCGCGAAAAAAGCACAGGGAAATGAAAAGGTGTATTGATTGTATTGTCAGTAAACGTATTTTGGGAAAAAGATTGCGACGAAATTTGTTACTCTATGCAAGATTTTCAATATTGTAAAGCCAAATTCATTTGAATTTACTTTTCAATCCAAAGAGGCCATTCCCTTTGATAATTTTTTTACAACTATCTTGAAGCATAATTGTTATGAAAGTTTAGAAGATTATCAGTTTTTCAGTGAATACCCCGCTGGAATAGGAAATTTAAAAGATGTTTGTATATTTGAAGCAAATTATGACCCTATTGCTTCGTCTAAGCTATTTATGTTCTTAAAAAATTACTAAAGAAAATGAGACGGCTGCTAATTCTCAGTTGGGAGTAAAAAACATATGGTATTTCTAGAGTAGATCCAGTGAAAAGACTGAAACAAAAAACAACAGAAACGAAAAGCTCTAGAGGAAGAAATAGATTTTTAAAGTAAAAAGAAAATGTCTCTCCAACGGACATGTACCCAAACAAATGAAAAGCAACAGATTAGCTAATGAGGCTGAAAAGTCAAAGTTGTCCTAAATTATTTGACATTCAATCGTATGAATTAAGGAAAAACAATTTCTGAAAAAGTAGAAATTAAAATAAATATTTGATGTGGAATTGAATGAAAAGTAAGGAATTAAAAGATATTTAATTTGACATCATTTCATGGGAGTTTTTTTCATCAATTTTATTAATCTATAGTTTTAGAGTTTTAATAAAGTAAATTTGTGTAATGTATCTTCTATGTTTTATAATATAATTTATCATCTAATAGGTTGAATTGGTAAAAAATGATTTTATTTAAAATGCGTACAATTGTATAAGCTTTTATCTAAATCTAGGAGGTCCTTATTTTTGTTTTTTTTAGTCCTAAAAGTCCTTGATTTTCTTTAGAAATGTGTACGAACCCTGAATATGTTCAAAAAAGTGATATGGTGTATTCATTGGGTTTGTACTGATCTAGATAACATAATTGGTCATACTGGTAAAAATAGTTTACAACGAACATGGAAGAAAAGTCAACAGAGAAAACCACCTTCGCCCAAAAAACCTGGGTAAGCCTTTCTGGCAATTTTTTTTTAAGAAGATTCTATCCAATATCATGCTGAGGCCTTTTGATTAACTCAGTCTATATGGAACCGTATATCTTAATACTGCTTCTACAAAAGAAAAAAAAATCATGATAATTTTAGGAAAGTTTAAATAATTAAATTAACTTCCTCTAATTCTAGTACATTGTATCTTTTTTTTTTTTAATTCAAATTAATCAGGTAAAAGTTATAATTGCACATTGTGTTGTATTAATTGAATTATCATTATGAAGCTTTTGTATGTAGTGATCACTTTCGCTTTTGTACAGGCCAAGCCCACCAGCATAGAAAACATCAGAATTACTTAAATCCAAAACAACTGTGAAAAAGTTATTTTCAAAATTCCTTGTAAAGTAATTCTTTATGTTGCCACGAGAAAATATAAGTCTCAAAACATATGCAAAAGATTTTAAAATAATGCAATTATGTTGATATATTTATGTGGAAACAGGCGCGAGGGAGCATTACTGCTTGTTTGAAATGGATATCCACTAAGATTCAAAATGTTTTGATGATAAATTGAGAAGGGATTTAAAGAATTGTATCAATTGAGCTACTTTATTAACTTGTTTCCATTGATTTTCAAGATCATCACAAAAAAAATATCTGAACATTCTAGAGTTTTCAAATAAACATAAAAAGGAAGTGATAAAGTAAAAGTGCATTTTCTTTTCCAGGTGTCGTTTGAGGCTGTCATGATGTAATGAAGAAAATTATCTTCAAAATAAATAAAACATGAAGCTGATTATGCACAAATGAAAAGAAATTCCTGAAGAAAACATCACCGATTCTACCTGAGCTCATTGTATTGGGAAGAGAAATCAATCTGCAGTGAGAGGAGCGAGGCTTCAGTGAATCATGGAAAAGAATTAATTAGTGATGTGTAAAAGATCTACACAGACAAATGTAAGTCCTAATCTTGCATTGATAGGAAAGTTTGTGTCACATGATGTCTGCAAGACATTTTTCCAGAAAAGGATTTAATTAGTATTTCTATCGAACTCAAGGTCAAATGAAAACCATTTTCTAGATGCATGTGGTAAGTGTCTTCAGAGGAGTCATTGACTGTGTACATTTTAGGCTCCTATCCAAATGAAAACTTTTTCTGTGGATTTATGTAGTAAACAATTCTCAGAAATTCTGTCATTTAAGATTTTCGACACACACAAATGAAAACTTTTTTCTTGTGATGTTTGTAAAAAACAGTTTTCTCAGAATGTACCCTAAATATTCACTGGTGGATGACAATGAAGAACCTATTCTGTGGACATATGTAATAAAAAATTTTCCTCGGAAAGATAATTTAATTACTGTTTATCGAACCTACACAAATGAAAACCTTATTCTTGTGATGTGTATGTAATAGAAAGTTTTATCGAAAAGTGAATTTAAAAGTCCATTTTAAAACCCATATAAATGTGAGAAACTGCTCTTGTATGAAGAAGTTTTCCTGAGGAGTAATTTAGTTTATACATTTTGTACCTATCCAATGAAAACTTTTTCAGATTTATGCAGCAAATAATTCTCATGGTGGAAATCTGAATTTAAATAAATATCTTCGGACACACAAATGAAAACCATTTTCAGATTTATGCAGCACCACCTTTCTCAGAAATGCGATTTAAATAGATATCTTTCTGAACACACAGTCAAATGAAAACCTTATCTTGTGGATGTATGCAGCAAAATTGGTTTTCCTTGTTTATTTAAATAACATTGGATACAAATGAAAAACCTATTCTGTTATATGCTGCAGTAAAAGATCTTTTCTCAGAGGCGTCATTTAAATGAACATTGTTGAACCTACAAAGCAATAACTGTTTTCGATATGTGTGGTATTTCTATAAAACTTATGTGAAAAGACGTCTTTGCTAAATAGCCACCAAGGATTAATGCACACTTCCTCCTTCAAAAAGTTGAATATCAACGTGCTTTTGCACACATAAATAATATTAATGTTTTAAAATGTGATGAATTATGACATCCAATTTATGAGCAATTTATGCTTTTTTTTGAAGAATAGGCATGAGTCAGAAATTTTAACTGCTAATCATTCCGCCAAACTATTAGATTTAACTGAAAAAAATGCTGAAATAGTGTCTCAGCAAGGGATGTGTCCAACTCCTTAATGAATAACAAATGCATCCCTTGCACGCCTTCTCATAATATTTAGATAATTTGCCCGTCACCTGAATGGGAGAGAATACCACACCCAGACAAATGTCCTTCTAGTTATGTACACCCAAGATGAGATTTTAGTGTTGACTGACTTGTGTAGTCTGGGGTAAAATGTGCTCAAGGGAGCTTTGATATATGGCCATCTCCAAACCCTGCTCCTCTAAATATTCGTTGGCAAGGGGATGGGTTTGATGAGATGAACTACTGCAAGCAGGAGCCATCACTCACAGCAATTCAGCCAGGTCCTGCACATGGATCAAGAATCTCATCCTGGTGTTTCACTTCTGCGAGTTCTCTCAGTGAAACACATGGAGGTCATGTGGGAACAAAGAGATTCCGGTCTGCTGATTCACTCTATAACCGTCTCTTTCTAAATTGGTTGCAAATTCTGAACCTGTGTGCTCTTAGATCAAAGTGAAAGTTCATATTTGGAAAGTGAAATATATTGTTCTTAACTTTGAATTGAACATGGCTTTAACTTACCTTTTATGGTATTCATACGAATGGGAAATAATAAATCCTTTGCAGTTTATATATGAATTCAGGAGAACTCTGCGTTTGATCTTACTGCTAGTTTCTTGTGGTTCTTTAGAGAGTGATGATTCCTGCCCAAATATGGATTTCCAGCTAAACTCTTTGCTCTGCATTCTCAGATGCATTATGTTGTTCAGCATTGTCTCCTGATGTTCATGGATCACATTGAGTTTTACCCCTCTTGATGGAATGTCATTCTGCCCAGGAATGCTGTGAAGTCTGGCTTCTTCAGTACACTGTAAATTTATTTCTGTCAAATGGCGTTCTCATTCTTTAAATCCTGACCCTACCGACAGACTGGATGTAGCCAGCCTCTTTTGAATGAATGGTGTCTTTCATGCCACGAGAGCTGCTCCTTTCTCCATATGTGTTGACGCCCCTTGTGGTCTCATTTAGTATCCGTCGTACAGATTTGAGCACCCTGTATTAAATGGAAAATAAGTGGAGGGTAAAAAGAAGATATACAGCTTATTTCTTACTCATTATGGTACGTGCTACATTCTTAAAAAACAATCTGAATGCTTCTTTAATTTAGGAATGAATATTATTTTGTTTCTCATTTGTAATTGTTATTTTCCAGTGAAAATGTTGCAAAGATGTCTGGATGATCCGAAATTCTCTGCTGCTCTCGTAGTTCTACTGTAAAATTGACTGAAACGTACGTCAACAAGGGGCTAGATCATGATTGGAAAATCGCGAATGGAAAAACTACTTCTTCCTGAGTGAGTAGGAGTAGGGAGTAAAAGATAGGCGCCCCTGCACACATGCCTGTGAAGTCAAACTTAAATTCAGCTACACTGGCAACGAAATAAGATTTGCGTGGGTGTCTGTCTTGACGCCCGCCTCCCCCCTCCAGGCTTCAGAAGAATCCACTCTGCTGATGAGGATTCTCTGACTGCCAAACTTTTCCCTTGGTACATTTCTGAGCAAATGGCTGACTCATCAAAACTACTAGAGACGAAATGCGCCATTTCAAAATTGTTGCAAATGTTTCGAATGCCGCGTCGTCGTCCTTGTTTTCTTTGGAATGATAGTGATTGTGAGAAATCGCTTGAAAATGAGCTAATTTCAACTAAAGATGGAGTGAAACAGATTATAAAAAATATTGTATTTTAAGAAGGTGTTGTTTTTAAGAGTTTTTTTTATACATTGTATTACATTTTTTTACGTTGCCATTTGTACTAAATTTTGTTTGTGGATTACTGTAATTAAAGCATCTTTCTGTTTTATGATTGTGCCCAGTCTTAGAATAGCACAAGGCTCTAGTATCACCAATAATTATTTAATTATAAATGGAAGATACACTGATTCTCCAGCAACTGTTTAATGAACAGAGAGACACGGGAATAAATCAATAATCCAGGTAATTTTTTGCAAACTGTTCATAATGAAAGCCTCTTCAAATAACATTTATTTTAGTTTCAATAATCCATATACTTCATTAGTTAAGAAAATAAACAAAAATTAATAAACTTTGTTTTGCTAAATTTAATCCTTCTTTGTAACTTTCTTGAAACTAAAACTTTAAATCTGGTCTCTCACATAATATCTACTACTATAAAGAGAATGTGTATGTCTGTGTATTATCCTCAGCTAGATTGCTGGAACAAGAGCTGCCGAAATTAAAGTAAACATGCTTTTGAGGTTAGAATGCATCCTGAGTCCTTTATTTGAAATTTTAATCTATTAAAATATTGAGAAAAATTAAAGTGTTTTTCCATAATAATCATTTCTCTTTGAAATGGAAAAATTTAGGATTGTGTTCAACCTAGTCCCAAACATCGAAAGATGATAATGTTTTAGGCTTGATTCACATCAATCTTTATTTTATTTTTAAATTCTTACTTTTATTTTAGGCAAATGATGATGCTAGATAAAAAAATGTATCTAATATATGTTGCAAATAAAAGTGCAGGAAAACTTGATAAATTGATGATTAATAATATTTCAACTAATAAATAACGTTAAAAAATATTTGTGAACTAAGACAAAAGATATTAAACTATCTTGACGTTAAAGATATTAGAGATTTTTTATTATTCCAAAATAAATCTACTGTTGGAAAAAATTCATTTTGAATACATAAAACTGAAAAGCCTCTGTGTCGCTGAAAAAATGAAGAACACTCCCAAATTCCATTGTGTTTCCAAAGCTGGTGTTTGCTTCAGTCCAGTAATCCATAATATCAAGAGAATATTATTTACTTGGCTCAAAGAATGCTTGGGGTAATATTAAGCTTTTGAAATACTTATTGATAGATCAAAACATTGAAATAACTATCAATTACAGACCATAAAATTTTAGAGGAAAAAAAATAATATAAGAATTTTCACATTTCTAAAAAAATAAAAAAGGAAGTTGATTCCTTTTGTTAGAAGAAAGAAAGAGGTTCTTCCAAAAACTGGTTTCCAAAGTCAATCTTTCCTTTCCATTTGTTGGTCGTCTAAAGCTTATAAATCACCAAAATCATATCAGTACCACACATGTATTGTTGAAGTCTGCACCTTGTCAAAATGGTCCATATTATCACTATAAGTAATGTGCGTGAACCTAAACTCAAAAAATGCTCTTAATATTTTTAAAAATCAAAAACACCCAAAATATTCATTTAATTTCGTTAATTTCTTAGTACGCAACGGTGAAGATAGCTTGCTTCTCCAAAGCGCTGGTCAGATATGCTCTTTTGACTCTTCTTTCATAGGTTGCAGTTAATTTTGTTCATTTTGAAGAAAATAAATATGCATGAAGAGTTTTAATAATAGTTTCTTGAACGGTTAAAGATCTTTTAATGAAAAAACGTCAATTTTTTTTGAAACCGATAATTAACTTGTGTATAGTAATCTGGCAACCCTGCGGAAAACCTTTAATACAACGATTAAATCTCTTTAGAACGTAAGAGTCCCTCCCTTCCGCTGCCGCGTAATTGCATTCTTTCTTTTACAAGTCGAAAGTAAGTAGTAAACGGTTCCTCTATGGTAAAAGTTTTATTGAGCTTTTTTTTTTTTCTTTCCTGAGAGAAGGGGATTCTTTCTTTCGATCTGCACATGCGATTAACCGATTTCTTTGGTAGGCCTATTATATACAGTGAGTGGATCATAGGGTTGACTTGTCCTTGATTGGAAGTGGGCCCTCTTAAATGAAGACAATTTTGGCCATGTGAAATTGGAGAAAAGAACTTTTTCTAAAGCAAATAAATAAAATAGCCCTACCTAAGGTCCTTTCTTATATATAATATTTGAACTTATGAAATTTAAAAATCAAATAAACTTTAAAATAGTTTCTGTTATTTCAAACATAGAAAATTAAAAGGGTGTTTAAAAGGAATTATTTTAAAAACGACGGAAAAATGAAATATATAATAAAAAAATAAATTAAATATATAATTATTAAATATTATAGATTTAAATTAATATAATTAAATATAAAAAAATTAAATAAATATAATTTATTAATGTACAATTATGTTACGTATAGATATGTGTGGGCCCTCACTGAGCACCTCAACTAATTTTTCAGACCCAGTCCGCTACTGATTATATATACGTTATTAACTCCATCATATCTTGTGTCTATATTTGTAATTACTACCTACAATAAATTTATTGATTTCTAAAATGTAAAAGGAAGATTTGATTAAATATAATGATATAAAGATTATTTTTTGATATGTTATTCTAGCATTTGATGCTACTTTATCATAATTATTATTTTCTTATTGAAACTAATCAAGAACCCTTTTTCAAAGATTGGTGATACAAGTAAATGAAAGAGAAAAAAACAAAAGGTATTTGAAAGGTACAAACGATAACTCTACCTTTTGGGTACTAAACTCAAAAGAGAAAAAAGAAAGTAATCATTTATCCAAAATAAGAATTGTGCTTACAAATAAATACAACAGGATTAGAAACTACAAAATCTTTTCCATGCAAATAAAATTTGATAGAACTTGTAAAAAATCGATTACAACATACTAAAATGATCAATATACAATTTTAAATTCTCCTATTTTAATACAGTAAACATTTCTAGAATATTTTTTCATTTGCCTAGAAAAATAAAAATATTGTACATTCATTTTTAATATGTAGTATATTTGTGTTGTGTTTAAAAATTCAAAAACATACACTCAATTCGCGAATATTTAATTCTTTTTACTTATTTTTTGTGATCTCGAATGAATCAATTGAAAATCTGTAGGAGTAATCAAGTATACTCTCCCATAGTATTTATATATTTTATGTAAAGCAGAAACCATGCGACATTTATGGAAAAGCATCATAATGAGCTTGAACTTTTAATTCTATATTTACTCTTGTTTAGTATCATTATTTCATGAATTTATTAATTTCATCAATATTTTAGAATTCAAAATTGATTTCATTTTAAAATTTTGAGCCAAAAGAGTAGCGAAATATTATTTTACATTCTTGTTGCTACGATGTAAAATCCTACGTCATCAATGTTGAATCGATGGAAATTCGTTTAGATAATATTTTCTGAAGTTGTCACTATAAATAATCGATTGACAGACTAAGATTATCAGTGTAATACTACTGAGTTTCCTAACTCTTACTCGCATTCTCGTTGGCTCATATACAGATTGACGTCCAGTTTTAAGCTTACACGAGGGCGGTTTTGGAACGATTCTCGTAATTTTAATTTCTTTCCATTTAATGGCTACGGATTCCTCCAATCCATCCCACCAACGTGAGGGATATTATTTTCTTGCTTAAGAGAATTAGAAGCACTGACTTATGAAATAGCTGAAATTTAGATACAAAGGAACGTCAATGTTAGATTTCCAATTATTTTGTCTATCTACTTTTGTTACAAGTGTTGTTTTATATTAGATTATCTACTTCACTAGGTTTACAGCAACTACGAGGCATTTGGAACATACCCTCGTAATTTTTGAATGTTGACATCCAATTGAGAAAAATGAGTTGTCCACGCCATTCCTCCAAACTTCCACTCCACACAACGAATAAAGTGTCCAGTTTGGTTTGTGGAGCAGACATATATAGAAATTTTGGAGGTCAGGCAAATGTAGTTTTATTTCTTAGAGGGTCGGTAGAGAAACCCTGTTCTTGGGACACTGAAAGCTCATAAATTGTTTTAAATATATAAATACGCAGTCTTATATATAAGGGTTCATCGGAGGTTAAGTGAGTTGGAGCGAGAATCTTCGAACACTCATTGAGTCTCTCTCTGTGAGGACTTGTCTTTACTCTCTCTGAGTTCTTAACCTTTCAGACCTGGTATCCTAGTTATACCGGACACCAACTTTGAACATTGAGCCCTATAGATTCCAATAATTGACGAAACTGCATGTTGTTTTTGAATTTGATTCTGATTTTCTTAGAAATATAATCGTTGCAAGAATCTTTCGTTTGCTGGAATCATTTTAGTTTTTTCCAAAAAACTGAGGAAATTACCTGTCCTTTCCAAAAATGAAGCTCGGTGATTTGTGAATTTTCTGGCACTTTTGTCTTTAATCCTTTTACCATTTAAAGGCTTCTATAATATTTTATTACCTTTGACAACGCCATTTTAAAGTGAAATTGTGAGATTTTTCTTCTTTTTTAGTTGAAATGTTTGGTAATTGGTCCGAAATGCGATATCATGGATAACTTTAATTTTCATCTGCAGTATTTGAAAATTTCATTTATGTTTAACTTTGGAGTAGTAGCAGTACATCAAAGGAAGAAAAAAATTGCTAACTCTCATTATTTCTAGATTTCAACTGTATTATTACATTTTAAAGTTTTGTCCAACTTACGATCCATACCAAATAAAAGTTACTGTACGCAAATTTCGAATCAATGAAAATCATTTAGATAATATCGTCTCTGAAGTTTTCACATATGAAATAATCGAAATTTATAAGATAGAAGAAACATCAATGTATATCAGGGCTTCCTTATCCAATTGGGCTTAGTAAGTATAGAGCCCAGAGTGCGACAAATGATCCAAAGTCCAAATCTTACTACATGATTTTATTTAATATTTGCCCTATGTACCAGAATTTAGCTTAGCTTTAAGTTATATTAACGTCCCTTTAACGCAACA
The DNA here is from genome assembly GCA_013235015.1 of Araneus ventricosus. NCBI lineage: Eukaryota > Metazoa > Arthropoda > Arachnida > Araneae > Araneidae > Araneus > Araneus ventricosus. Next base: position 30,558 of record BGPR01013503.1, read on the forward strand.
TGATGGTTATTTTGGATGGACCTGGTCAGTCTGGAACTGCGGCAGATAACGAGGACAAACCTGAGCTGGCACCTCCTCTTAAACTTCTGCACCAAACCAACGGGATCTTGAAACTAGAAATTATTCTGATTATAATTTTAAATAAGAGAAAAGTTCAAATTTATATTATATGAATTTACACAGTGTTAATGGAGAGAAAAGTACTCTTTTCTCTTTGGTCTCAAATTATTTCATTTGGTAAGTATTTTCTATGGTAGGTATTTTTTATTTCTTTCCGAAGCCCTCTACGTTCAAATCTCGTAGTAAGATCTACACTGATGGGGCCAATTAATCCCAGCCTCAGGGCTCCTGAGATTTGTTAAGACGGCCCTGAATGTAATAATGTTGAAGCTCTGCACTTAGTCTGTGGTCTCCATCTATTATTGCATTGTAATGTATTGATTAAAGTCTTGCTTACAGAGGGCGATTTTTGAAAGGACCCTCGTAACTTTAAATGCTGACCTGATGACGAGAGAAAACGAGCTGTGACGCAATCCAACTTCCCATTTCTACACCTCAACGCATAGTAGTAGCCTTTGGTTTGGTGAGCTGAGATATATCAAAATTATGAGCACTGCAAATGTGGCGTATTTTCTTTGGGGTCGTAGGAGAACCGTTTGGGATTCTTAAAGCCATACAATTGTTTTAAACATGTGTCTAGTTCTAAGTGAGCTTCCTCTATTTTTGTTCTGTAAAGTTCTTACTTGCTCTTTTATCTGTCTGATTTTAGATTTTTTTATGTCTAATTCCTGGCTCAGGTAAATGTCTCTCATTTGGAACATGTATATTATTTTCCATACTTATACATTATTTTAACTCCTTTTCATTAAATTTTCTAACTTTAAAGTGAATCTTTTAAAATTTCTAACATCTTGAGACTATTTTAAATATCTCCTTTGCACGATTTCTCTTCTCTATGTACTCCCTAAAATTCTCACTGATAAGCCTCTACATTTTCATTAGTAATTTTATTTTTAATATCATCTGCAGTCAGTGAAGAATTTCACCTTTTTTTCAATGACGCAAAAATCACATTGAGTCGAAAAAAACCGTTGAAGATTACAATAAATATTTCGTGTCTCAGATGTGAATTAATAAAATTTAGTCGACTCATAAATCTGAAAATTGTATTAAAAAAATCATCTGTTAAGAGGGCGGGTATACAATCTAAAATATATTGGAACAAGGAAGTAAACACTGAATGGCAACATGATAGCATTATTTTCTCTTGTTATAATAGCAAGACCGACTCAGTTTTGGTTTACCAAATAGTTATTAGGAACCGGAAGCAATGCATCTCTTAAAATCTATTTTTCATTTCAATGGCTAAAATGATTATTAATCTCATAGTTTTACGTTTATATGCAATACTATGTCACAAGCTTGAAAAAATCCTCATAAATTAACCTTAAAAAAATAATTAATCAGGAGTCCCAATGATAATAATAAGAACAGTTTCTGTCTTTCGCAAAAGATGTTTTTTCTCTTTTCAAATTATCGTACAAGATACAAAATTTTTTAATTGTATTCCATAAAATTTATACTACGGTCATATCATTTTACAAGACATATTCATCTGGTTTATTAGAATTATTGATTTCGGCAGTAGTTATATTTATGGACTTTTTTCTTTTAATGAAAAAAAATTATTATTTTCAGATTGTCGTTACATGGCATTCATACTTTTGAAATTTGTATTTGTAAATAAAATGCAAATAAATTTCCTGTCAATTATCGTAGCCACTATTCATATACTACGTTAACTTTGGAGTGATTTTATTCATTGCAATTCTTCTTCAATTTACGAATCGATTTGTGGTTGAAATAGCTCAATTCATCTCATAACACGTTTTTCGATTTGCATTTAAAAAAACCTCTGGTTAAGAAATAAATATTTTTAGGTATATTATGTAATTAAACAGCTCTTTCTGTTATAAATGCAGAATTTTATATCAAATATTATATTTACTTAGGGAAAATCAACTCTCGACGATTTGCCATGCCTAGAGTGTCCCATTCCTCTTATTTCTAAATAGCTAAAGTAGTGTTGTATAAATGGTTATATTAATGTCTGATTTGTGAGCGGAGGGAGGGCACTTTTGCAGGGACTTTGAAATGAACGGTGACAGATGACACTTGAGCAGTCACCTCACTCTTCAAACGTCTCTAATCCATCCAACAACAAACACGTTTTGTGTCTATAATACACATAAACAAATTATATTTGATCCATACATTATAAATGTGTAATTGTGAGAGAGTGTCGAAAGAAAACTCACTCCATTTTCTTAAAACCATACATTGGCTTTTTATTGTTAATTTGACTGATGAAAATAAAATTTCATTGATCCAAGCATTAATACCGAAAATGAAATTAAGAAGGTGCATAATAACGTAGGAAGTAAAAATCTGTAAGACAAAGATAGCTGCTGGTAAGTTCAAATAGGAATGTGGATGTTGTCTCTGAAACAGTTCATCATGTTCATCTAACTACAGTTATAAGGCAAATCTGAGCATAAGAAGTGAGGAACAGAGCACCTAGCTATTTTAGTTTTAGATCTCTATCGATTCGACATGAATGTCGGTAGACTAGACTTGACTGATTTTTGCCAAAATTTGAATTAATAGAAACCTACAAACTGTAGGTGTAAAGATCAATATACCAAATTTCATCCCTCCTCGGCTATCAACCGTTTTGAGTTACGCGTCACTAGACAGATGATACTAAAATTGGTGTTTTCGACCTGGGGAGGTCTAAAACGTGGAGATCTGTCAACACCCTGAGTTCAATTTGACGATTTCAAGACTTTCTCCCTATACACTCTCTCGAAAAGTTGCAAGTTTGGTTAAAGTAAGGAATGGAATAAGGATATTAATGTTAATTTTTTAGTAAAATGTTTACTGAAAATTAGCAGTAAACAGTTCGTACATTTTCTTTTATATTTGAATTTAATTATATGACTTGAAATATTAGTTTTAACTGTTTCGTGTTATTTCATTATTGATAATACTTAATGATATATTCAGAATATGTGTGTCACGTTGTTATGGAACCATTGAAAATAAAATTATCAGCTCTGGGTTGTACAATTTTCAAGAATTCAATTGGAATGAAAAGACAGCATTAAAATTATTTAGAATTTAATTCTGCTTTTATAAGTGTAACTAATTTTTTTTTTGTCAGAAGTTAAATTCATTGTGTGATATTTAGTCCTTTTTTTTTTTTTTTTACTCCTCATTTATATTACAAAGATTTGAATATGGGCAGAACAAAATACGTTTTAGGATGGAAAAATGAAACAATAATATTTTGGATTTTAGACAGTCAGAAGTTTAACTCTTATCAGAGATTATTCTACTTCCCTCCTTCCGTGGCCTTATCATGCATCATATTAATCTTGATATTATTTAGTTATATTAACGGTCCTTGTTTTGAAGCAACAACGAGGGTAATCTGGACGGACTCCGTTGAACACGGCTTGCGATGACGAGAACGACACCTGAGCTGGAATCCCCTCTCTCCAAATTCCTCCACGCCACCATAGAGGATGTTTATAATTATTGATAGATTTAGCTCAACACCCCATACAATGACGGATTTCAGTGGACAGTTGCTATATATATATGAATGTTAATCCAGAAGTGTGTGAAAACGACACTCTTCTATTTTATACTTTATTGACAAGGAGAAACGCTCATAATTCTATATAGAATGCCGTCATTTTTAGAAGAATGAAATATGATGGATTTATTATAACTCGTATAGGCATTAGATAGATAGCCACTCAGCTAATTCTATAGAATGACAAATATATTTAGGCAAAGTTTTGAAAAGATCATAAGGTCTATTATTTACAGACGGCATTCTCAAATGCAAATGTTACCTGAAAAATAAAAATGCTGTAAATAAATTTATTCAAAATAATGTAGTAAATTGAAAGTTACATAAATTGAAGTTTGTTCTTTTAGTAAAGAAAGGACAAAAAATTGAACCTACATACATCAAGAAATGGGAAATTAATTTACTTTTGATTTGTACCATTCTTATTTATAAGATTGAATGGACTGATTTCTTTCATACTGCCGCTTCTTTGTCATTTGGCTTGGCATTACAGAATGCCTCACGAAATGCTAAATGTGCTTTCAGCTTCTATCATCTCTATATTCAGAAATATGGATTGAGTTGAACCTCCACTATCTTTCTTGAAGTATCTGTGCAAATGCATTGGTTCTTTCAAGGACATATAGTAGACTTTTATCGTTAGTAATCAAGAGTATGTATAAAAAAAATTATAAATTTATCATACGATAAAAAAATCTCTGCTACAAATCATGAAAACTTCAATTCAGCAACAAAATCATTAGAAACTTGATATTGTTCTTTGTTAATATATATTTTAATTTTATTGTTCCTACAAATTACATTATAAAAAATATTTGAAGTCCAATATTGCCTGACGAAAGAAAAAGATAATCTTGATCTGTAAAAATGTTTAAAATCACTTATTTTCTTCTTTAATAATTATATCCTTTGCGATTATAATTACGGTATTGTAAATTCAAAAATAGATAATTGAATTTACATGTATTTGGTGTTAACTTTAAAAAGGGAAAATTAAACAAATTTAGTAAAAAAAAAATTATTTTAGACCTAATTTCAAAATGCTACTATTGTCATAGTTTTGCAGCTGCTTATGATCCATCTAATTCTTATTCTCTGATAAGTGGCATGATCCCAAAATTCGGTTTTATTTCGAAGTCAGCGAACCTCACAAGCTATCCTCTAGCCATTTGATTATGATAGGAAAACACACGTTTAACGGGTTTAGCAGGAGTTTATCCACCGACCCGACTTCCGTATTCCATTGCTAAACGAATTGACGATATACATGGATCACTATATGAGAATCACGTCATGACGCCTGGATGTATCGCCAACGTTTGTACGAGAAATTCCAAGATTCCAGTCGAGCGTACGGCGACAACGTTTTTCAACTGAAAAGGCAATGCAGGGTAACAAGATATTAGCAAATCGCTTTCTCCGGCTGCGTGATCAGCGACATCTAGTAAGAGGTCGACGTAAAAAACTTTTAGATAACCTACGTTACAAATATAGACTTTCAAGCATTTTAACACACTATAAATATATCTCAGTAGCCGAGGTATCTGAATAACTACTTTTATTACTACATGAATTATTTAGGTCCTGCAGAGCAAGATACACTGATGAATAATGGTTGGAGAAGCGTGAAGTTGAAATCAACAAGCCACACTCTCCTGCTTGAGTGGCACGCGATCATGATCCTTTCCAAGGAATTATAGTGAAACTTATGTTCTTTTTATGTCGGTATGAGATCTGAGCATTCTGGGTTATGGGAAGATGCAACGCTTGATTGGCATTTATGTCCTGACTTCGTCTCCTACCTCATACGACAGAATTTTTGGTAAAGTGTACAATAATTAATATCCAATTGTGTATATCATTGAAATCAAATGTCATTTTTAATAAGAGGCGAAGATTCTTCCAATCAGATGTACACTGCTATGATGTTTCAGATTGTACTAAATGCGACACTGAAAGAAATGGTGGCAAATATGCACTGTCGACTTAAGAACCGAGGCGAACCGCCAGCTGTTGAATTTTTTTCAGCGCCAAAGTTGATTTCGCAAATGGAAACCTTGAATTTGTGGTTTTATTATTACCCTTTTCTTTTAACCCAAAACTAGCCAGAATTTGAATATTGCTGTTCTCTCGTTTTGCTTCAGCGTTCAAATAGTGCGGTTGTCTTCTGAGCTCAATGGAACGCTTCTTTTTCTGTTTAGTCCTGTTCCGTTTTGCTGGTTTCTCATCTGCCAGGTCCTTTCAAATTCCTTCTAAGGTTTGTCTTAGTGAAAGATCGCGCTTGGTGCTGAAGCTTGTAAGTGCTATGATTTAGAATTTTGATGGATTGAAGAAAGGAAGCAAGAAATGATGTGATTGATCTGTCGAAGAGTATGCGGTTATCCTACGACATGGGTGAGAAAATGGTTTATGGACTAAAGATTAATTGTTCGATAGGTTATCTGGTTTGGTGTGATCGAGCATCATATTAAAAGGCACTAGAGAAAGGCAGTGGTCTGAGAAAGCAAGTGACTAAACCCTGAGGTTTTGATCCTCACATATTTGACCTGCTCGAAAGAGTAAGTTCTTTTAAAAAAATTTCATTGTTTTATTTATATAGTAGATAAATTAGTGTAGTTTAATTGATTAAATGTCTTATGCAAGATCGGTTAGGGCAGGGAGCCACCCCTCTAAATGCAGAAATTATATCTTTTAATTCCAAAATTAACTTTTAATGCATCAGGTTAACCGCAAATTTCCTCTAAAATTGAGGAATTCTGCAAAGCAATTTAATACAATTATTATGTAATCTTTATGTCAATATTCCAAATTTATTACTATTTACATTTTTGCTATGTTCCACTGATCGCCGCCATCTTGAACCATCCAAGATGTGAATTTAGGACTTTTGTGTAGAGCATGCTGATTTCAAAGTTTGCAGATACCGCCCCCTGTTCTGTAAGTCTGGTTGATTTTTTTTCGAATGGTCTCGTGCAACAAGTCCTAATTATACGTGTAGATTCACATGGTCCCAGTATAGGGATAGTCGTTTGATTCATGATGAATGCAGATATCTAGTCCGAGTGAGACTTGGTACTCTTCCTCTGGGGTGCAAATGTTAAAAAAGTTGCCTTATTAGAGTCTGAGACATCTGTGTCTCCTTGCAAAGAGAAATGTCCGGAGGTCCTTCACTCCTAAGTTTAAGAGATTCATGCTAACAGCAGCCACTCTGCTGGACAGGTTTGTGAGGAGAACTATGCAAAACCATAACATCTAAGTACCATTGAATAGCATTGAACGAAAAAGCAAGACAAACCGCTGCATTTGCTGTGATATGGCAGTATAAGGTTTGGTATTTCATATCTTGAAATTTATTCAGAAAATGTTGACTGAATAAAAGCATCCTGAATACAAAAAACAGCTACATGCATTAAGACTGTCTGAAAAAAAACAAAACAAACTTAGTGATTCCATTTATAACCACGAAACAACCTGATTTATTTTTTATTAAAGACTCAATTTATTATAATACTAGAATGCTTATAATAAATATTCACCTTCAAGCATTAATAATAATATTTCAGGAAGTGCAGTTAAATAAAATAGATCAAAATGATTTTGATAACTTACTTAGACTAGTAGTTAATAGTTTATTAGGCAAATTCTCCTACATTTTATTATATACAAATAAGAATGAATATTTAATTGCTCTGAAATGGTATGTTAAAAATAATACTAATAAAATAAGAACTCTTCTTCCTTTTTGAAGGAATTAGAAAGTTAGATTACTATGTACAGATACTAGTAGTAGTATGTAGTAATAGAACTTAGCTTCTCACCATCTCACATCTCTTCAACTTGACGGTCCTGGCTGAAATAGAAGATAATAGAAGTACCATAACTATCGAAAGTTTAGACTCCATCAAAATTTCAACTCGAAAGCCTTAATTACTCCAATCGTGCTTAACTTCATGACAAAGTATTCATAAATGTCTTTGTCGCCTCTACCTGCTTGGAAAATGGCAAGTATATGTCCTTAGAAAACCAAGACACTTCAAAGTCAAAAGACCATCAAGCCTCCTAGCTTCTAGCAAAGTATCTGAAAAAATAATACTTCAGAGAAGGGTTCTGAAGAAATTGTGGTAGCCTCAACATCATCCTCCTCAGTAATTTGGATTCCGGGAAAGTAAATTACTTTGAACCCTAATTTTATAATTATCCACTAGAAAACGAGTATTAGCGTAAAATTGCTCTCCATTTCTATTCAGAAATCATATTCCTCAACTCAAATTTTAAAAAAATTAATGCAAATCAAAGACAGTTTAAAATAAGACGTGATGCACCATAAATTAACGCATCCTGTTTTTCGGAAATCGAGGTCCTTGTTGAGTATGGCATAAGCAAGTTAGGAAGGCGTCGGGGGGTTCTGGTTGCAGTACCTGTTTTCTAGGCAGTCCAATGAGTTTGACGCAAAGTTGTTGCAAGCTTTCTGACAGCGTGGCGACTCTTTTCTTTGCAATAACTCTGTAATTCCAAACTTACACCTTGAGGTGAATTTAGGTAGTTGAAATTCAGAGAAGACGAATCTAGCTCGCTAATATACTAAATTGCCAGTCTGGGGCAGGTACTGTATCAGAGTCTGTTAGCCACCTGCAAGCTTACCACTACTACTGCTTCTGTGGGCCATTATTCACTTGTCCCCGTGGGCTTCCTGGCATTGTTGATTGTTTGTTTGCTACGTTTTTATTTCTCAGTATGCGGTTTAAACGACTGATGATTGTCAAGTTCCTAAATTCCACGCTCTTATACCCATCCACTTTTTACTGAAACAATATACCATGTTACACATTCTGTAGACACCTCAACCTTCAAATTTCTTACCAAAAGTCAAGAAACTGTCAAGTAGTAAACTATTGTTCCGTATAATTGCAAGAGACTCTAACCCTCACTCAAACAATACAACTTTAATTGTCTAAACACTTAGTCTTCTTGTCCTCCTAGTTATTGCTTACCTATATAAGCCAGATAAAACTTATATAAAAGAATTAGAAGTCCTGAGCAAACAAAAGATCTTACCAACTACAAAATGCTGATCAAGAAACAAGATATCAAACATATCAGCTCAACCCTATCAAAGATGCACAAAGAGTCTTTAAAAATATTACAAAAAATAGACATCAAACGACAACGTGCTAGTCTTGATAGAATGATCCATCTGGCCATAGGGACAGCTGATCTACAGCTATTAAGTCACATTATTCTAACATGTACATTCTTCGACTGGATTTAATGCGATGTAAATTCAAGACCCAATATGAGACAACTCCTACCTCCTTTCTTTCTTTTTTAATTTTTCCTTTTTTAATCAGTATATTTATGGACAGTAAACATTATGATTTCAAATATTAACGAGGACTCCAATTTGCGTGTAACTGAATTTGTAATGCCAATTCTCCCTGAGTAAAGCAGCAGGCAGAGGCACATCTCAGCATCTTGTCTAATGACTTATCAAAACATCATCCCTCCCTGAGGTCTCATAGGTAGTGGCACCAACACTTACTATGAGGAAACGGATAAATCTGATTTTACATCCTCACCTACCTCCCTGCTATCACCTCCTGCCAGACTAAAGGACTTCAGTAACTAGTTCACCTCTCTGATTCGAGGACTTTCCACCTGAAAACGACGGAGCTCTATGAGTCCTCCGAACTCCCAGACCTTGCTTAAATGAAATCGTTAGTGAAAGAGTGAAATCGGCCTCCACTTACAAACAGATGGTCCGGTCGTTGATTTTATTTTTTCCTCACAGTGGTAACTTCTTCATTTGATTGACAACCTCCTAAAACTGCCAATCATCGATTAAATCGCTCTGCCTTTCCGCTTACGTTGTGTTGCTTACCCTAACACGTCAATCCTGGAGAAGGCAAATGCAGTGCACATAAGATGGTGCAAGGTAATCCGCTTTCGCCGAGTTCAGCGTCAGCGACATCTAGTAAGGAAGTCGACGTAAAAAACTTTAGATCACAGCTTAAATAAAAACTATATTGCACGTGATTTAAAAACATTTTTGTTTCTTTTTCTGATAATTATATTGTTATACTACTGATATTAGGATTTTTTCACAATCAAAGCTGAAGTGTCTTCTATTTGTACAGGAGTGAAAAAATGTAATATAAAGTTAATTTTTCACCCTTTTCGAGATAACTTGTCTGAAATATTATCGAATTGTATATTTTAATGTAATTATTTTATTTAGAAGGATAATTATAATGAATGTCATTTATGATAATAAAAGCTAATTAACCGTTTTATTGGTAAAGACACTGTCTATTTTGATTTTTCTTATAAATATTTTAACAGGTTATTGATATGAATAAATGCTTTTCTAAAATTTGTCTACAAATATGAGTGGGACGGGTTTTTTCTGTCCAATAATGTCTTTATCGGCACTCGCTTTATATTCAGATTTTCCTGATACATTAATTATGAAATTGGTCGCTGATTCATTAAATGCATCAAGTTTCCATCAACATTTAATTTTTGTATCTTTCTCGTATAGGAAATATCAAAGAGAAAATATTATAATCGCTCAAAAATTCGAACTCGACATTTATCGAATACTCCACAAGTTTACTACCTCCTTGAGTCCTGAAAACACAATATTGGAATTGTAGGCTGTCTACGCATCTGTCTATGTTGACCAGATAATCTGAAAACCTATTAGAGCTGCTGGAAATGAAATTTGGTGTAGGATCTTGCACATAATTTGTATGTTTTTAATAAACTGTTGAACAAAATCCGCTACGGGAAGTCTGGTCTGTCTCGTTTAGTGGACACATAACTCAAAACTTGAATAGCTAAGATGGATAAAATTTGGCTACAGTCATCATTGGAATGTAGGTCCGAATCAAATTTTGATATTAATAAGTAAATTTTAATTTGCTTTTCTCAATTTAAAGTTCATTTCATAAAAAAGTTAATTACGCGTTCTGAAATAAATAAACAAGCTATAAAAAATTCAGTTACTTTATTTTCGTTAAAATTATTTCTCCAATCACAGATGCAGTAAACAATATCCAGAGGTCCAAATTGGGACTCTATCCTACAATCATTTCAATGATGTGAATTTAAAGTTTGTCAATTTTTTCCCTTAATTTTAACAAATTTCAGAATATATTTATATTTATACTTTGCAAAAAAGCAGATAATATATATTTTATGTATGAACCGGTTGAAAATTATCCAATATTTTAGTCAGTGAATAATAATATTGTACTCAATTTTAGGTATAAAGGCCTTTTCAATTCTTTTTATGTTCAAATTTTATTATTTTTTTAATTTCTTGGAAAATTTGACTTCAGAATCATAGATAAAATATATGAAAAAATAATTTTTTCTTCCCAGT
>BGPR01013504.1:0-13707 GCA_013235015.1 Araneus ventricosus
AAACTTACTTTCTTCTTTTTGAAGTTTATATGCAAGAACACCATCTTCTCTCACCAGCCATTCTTTACAGACTAAAAAGAGGCATTCATCAGGGAAAGAGATAAAATTATCCAAAAGCACCCAAATAATTTCACTGGATAGCATCTTTTCTAACAAAAAAAAAAAACAAATAACACCCCCCCCCCCCCCGAAATTATCAACAGCAAATTTCAAGTCATCATGAGCTAATTGCAGCTTCAGTGCATATATGATTGCAAATTTGATTATACCATAATTCATATGATACATTTAAAAGTTAGGAACTATTCCATCACTGGGTCCGAATCGTTGCCAAGCTTGAAATGTTGCAACGGTTCCATTAACAGCAACATCCATCATGGAAGTTTGGCAGATTTTTGTTTGAGGTCCTGCTTATGGAACTGTACCAAAATAAATATAAAAATATTTTGTCGGTGTGGTTCCTCCCAAGAATGGTGCTCTGGTCATTGATATCTCTTTTAATTATGCATTACCAATAAATAGAAGATTAGATATACCTTTCTAGCACTCTGTTTAAACCTATACGTATATGCAAATACCTTCCAATGAGAGAAGTTATTGGAATGAAGATTTTAACCCTTTCAGTCCTACTGATGCCATTTGGAATCATAATATTCATCATTTTTTTGGCATCTAAACCTGCCTCCCTGATACCAAAATGGACATCATTAAATTCTTCGCATTTTCTTCTTTTCAAATATATTTTTTATTCTAACCAATAAATGGCTACACCATCAATTTTATCTATTAAAAAATTGCCTTTTTGAATTTCGCTTCATTCAGCAAAAGATGTCCAAATACAAGTCAATAGGAACTACTTTGAATTTTAATTAATTTTTTTCTTTTTTAACTTTCATCTTAAGCCCAACATGAGTATACATTTCAGATATTTCGAAATAAATAATACAGACATGACACAAGCTTGGAACAAAAAAAAGGTGAACTTCATAACTAATGAATTGTGCCAAACATAAATACAGAAAAATAAAATAAGCATGATTAATTGAACAATAAAACGAATAAATTTCTACAAAAAGTACTTGAGATTTTAACAATATTATGGAATTTTTATATAAAATAAAATTAGGAATGATAAAATCAGATGCTGAAACCCGAGTTTCCACGGAACTGTGTCATGTCCGATAATAAAATCTTGGGACTTAAAGGGTTAACCAGTTTAGCTCAGAATCAAATATTAAGACGCCCCAATGACACTAAGGAACTGCTGATCAAACATACACAACAAAAAAAGCCTTATTATGTATCATATTATGTTATCATCTAAAGATAATACCATTCAGTGGTGAATTCAGGGGGGGGGGGGGGGTATCGGGCACACAGTCCCAGAGCAAATAGCATTCTTGATTTTATTTAAAATCACCACAACTGTTTTTTCTTAATTTCCCTCTCTAAAAAAAATAATGAAAATGTTTCAACATTGCTTTCTGGCTATACAGCCTCAAAAATTTTCCTACTTTTGTAGTCATTCCACTTGTATTTGTACTTTTGACGCGATTCAAAGACATTTTTTGGCTAGTTATTTCATTGTAATTTTTCTTAAATTATCGAAAGTATTGTGTTTTTCTTTATGATTCTTATTGTTCGATGAATAAAGTCGGTAAATTTAAAGTGTTTTGGTTTACTTTAGCCTCAAGGTTTGACATTCGTCACGACAATACAAAATTTTTATGCCCTCACCCCCCCAGACCCGAATCCTAGATTCACCACTGATACCATTGTCTTTGAAATATTCATTGCCAGTATTTTATACCTCAAGTGTAGCCACGGCAATGAATAATTACGCAGATTAAAATCAAGTAAATTGTCTAAATTTTAAAATGCTTAATATTAATAAAATTTTTCTGCATTCCTACATCATCATATAATCTAGAAGAATTGGTAAAAAACTCAGGTAACATCTATGACATATATTCACAGAATGTCAATACCATTAGCAGGATTAGCCTATTGATTTGAACACATTTATTTTATGGTTTGTTTACGGCTTTTTATTAACTATCTTTTCGAAGTTACATATAGCATAGTAATACAATGAAGAAGCAAAATTACATATAATTTAAGCTCGGAAGAGGATGAAATGACAATTCTAATAAAATTTGCTTTGAAACCGCTAATGATTTATTACGAACTTATCAGCATTTTACACGGATTCCGATAATTACAGCATTATCACTAAAAAAGGGATTTCATTATTCACAACGAGCTTAAAAATTCAAAAAAATTAGACATAAAATTTGAAATCTAGAAAGAATATGGCATATGTTTAATGCAACATCACCGAGATGTTTCTTTCGATGCTTTCTTTTAAATTCCTGGCACAAACTTTTAATATAATGATTTATTACAGCATATTTTTTTTATCAGTGTTTTAACTACCAAATCTTATCTGAACCAGCTGTTATTATGGGATATGAGAAAGTAAATGTCCTGGAGTTTTAATGCTACCTGCTTCAACTTTCCCTTCAGGTATGTTTACATCCTCGGCCAAACCAGATGATGCCATGCTCCGGACTTGACACTCCATTTTTCACTTGGAACTTGCAATTAATCCATGAAAAACAGACAGCACATCGATATATCTGAGGTAATGGCGATTTTTTTACAACATAATCTAGGTAACTTTAATACATAAACAGACGAACTCGTAAGCAATCAAGAAACAAGCACAAACACCATCCTCACAATGAATAGACACGCACAGACGAAAAGTGGAACTGAACAATAAACACTACTTCCGATTGGTTCATAAACGAAACAGACTGAAGTATTTCCGAATAATGCCAGATTCATAAATTTAGTTTGAAAAAAATATAAATAGAAAGATGATTTCAGTAAATAAAAAGTCTGTTCAATTTTCCCATTTAAGATGAGTTTTTTTCCCATCAAATAAAAGTCTTACTAGAATTCGTTAGATTAAGGGGTCTATTCTGGTACCCAGGATTTGGGTTGGGAGACATCACTTTTTTCCGTGCTGTAGAGTCTCAGAAGTATAAATAATTGTAGCTGGCGTTCATGACTCAATCTTGTGGATCTGTTCAGATGATGTGTAAGACGCGGAATAGACTAGAATAGAATAGAAACGCGAATGACTCACTCACTAGAGCTTTACTACTCTTTGCAATCGAATGCCTCCTCGCTCGCAAGCACCATTTTATTAAAAAAGTTGCATTATTTTGATGTTTCTGGATTTCGATTGTAAAAAGAAATACCGACAGAACTGTAAGGGGTCTATTCTGGTACCCCCGGTTGTGTTGGGTTCCGCACGTTAACAACTGAACCTAACCCAACTCCCAACCCAACCGGGGGTACCAGAATAGATCCCTAAGAATTCACAGACTAGTTTTTCGGAATAAAATCAACTTATGGGCGAATTTTCTGGTTTGTTTATTTACATTAAAACCTTGACTTTATCTGCTGGGTTTTGCAGCTTAAAATTCCAAAAAAACCCTCAAATCAACCGATCAATCAATCTGCTGGGATAGAAAAAGAATATAGAGGCCTCTCTCGGAGGATGCCATTTTTTTTTCTCTTGACCGAATCAGATCGGCAATAACTTTAGCCCGTCTTTTGATAGCAACGGCCATGGAGACAGACAGACTTAATGCAGACGTATTTCTTCCAACATTTAGTAAAAATCTAAATTTTGATGAAAAGACCACATACTAAATTTCATCTTTCTAGCTCGTTACATTTTTGAGTTATCGTGCTCACAGATAGACACAATTTCAAACCTATTCTTTTTCGGATTCAAGGAGGCCTAAAGCTGACCATTCACTTGAAGGATAGCCATGCCATTTGTCCCAAGCCCGGTTTTTTCACCCATTTTAATCGAAAAATAGAGGCACTCCATTCACTTGACGCTAACTCTGAACGAAGGTAGGGGGAGCGATCTTCTTTCCCTCTCTACAGCTGTTTGCAAATCGATCTTCGATTTTCCCCAGTCAGCAGATTTTAATTTATGCTACCGTCAAACCTTTTCGCTAGCCTCTTTCAGGGTACCTCTGAAGCGAGACTTGAAAGTCCAGCGTTTCCGCTCCGATTTCAATTCAGACGGAATTCCAACCACCACAAGCCATTTGGCTGATTTCCATAGATTTTTATGGCTTTTTCCTTCTCGCGTTCCAAAATATCCAGTTTATCTGTGAAGTGAATGGCCGACTTAAAACGTTAATATTCATCAAAATCTCGGAGTCGAATTTTCTGACGATTACAATATTTTCTCTTTGTGTTACGAGAAAGAAGAAATCAGTTATCACTGCGATATATGGTGAAATACTGATGCGCCTCAAATGGCATATCACGACGTTGAGAATCGAGATCTGACCCGTCCGATAGGCATTTAGTAAGGAAAATGACCTCTCTTAAATGTTATATTCCTCGGCACCATCTCTCCATACTTATCAACAATTTTTTTCATCAGATTATGGTGTGAAGGTGTCCATTCCTCAATCGGCAATACTTTCAAGGATCAGGTGTTCTCCAAATGAAATGGTTGAAGGACTTCAATCCAAACATCCCTCATCTCTGTGTAGTTCAATAAACGGAAAACGTCGTCCAATCCATTCGAAAGATATACTTTTCTTGCAGTAATTCCACCACATCATAAGTCCATGTGACTTACAGACTCGTCGAGAGCCGAGTACTATCTAGCCTCCCCCTCTACATCCAAATCTACCGCAATATCCCCTCCCTATTCTTTATTCCAGGCCCCTGCGAATTTTCCCTTCCCTACCCTTGTCCTTCTCGGTGGACCTGGTGGTTTGTTGTTAAGCCGACCATTCATGATAGATCCACTCCACACAAATGACATGGTAGCGTTCCACGCTATTCAGACTTTTAGGCCACTCATTTAGGCAGGTTATTCACGATAGCTCCACTCAAAGCAAATCCATCCACGACCAGTTATTCCGATCTCCTAATCCCCCGCGTCCGATTTTCTCTCTGATTTTTTCTACATCGAAGTCGTACAAGTAAGTTCAATTAAAAATTAGATTAATCAAATTAATTGAAATTAATAATTAAGCTTTGATTAATTAAGATTCCAAATTGATCTAATTAATTGCCATTCCAGATAATTCTAAGATGACGTCAGAAGAAGGGAGATAAAAAAGGAGTTGGACCCCTCTGTAGGATTCCTTCTTAGATGAGGGGGTGAATAAAGGGGTGTGGTCCCTTTTGTAGGAGTACGGCTTCGGAGGGGGAAGGAGGTTCTATTGTGTCCGCCGAAGGAGGGCTCTTAACAACCTTTTGAAAGGCCTGAACCAAGCTTGTAATAAAAGCTTGGGAAAATCTTACTAAAAATCTTACAGAAAACCTTGCTTCTTGTTGACTAGCGAACCTTTCCGCTACCTTGCCGAAATGTTCAACCCTTGTCATGGAAACCTTTGTGAAAAAACCTTTACCCTTGCCGACGACAAGGTTTCCAAAACTTTTTAGACAAGCTTTCTTTGCTATCTGGGAAATACAGTTTGAGTCAAAATAAATGTTTATATTTCAAAGTTTTCCTGCAGGAAAAATTAGCAGCAGAAAAATGCAGGAGAAATTAGGGGCTGAAAAGTGATTTTCAACCCCTAATTTTTCCTGCCTTTTAAAAGCTGGATACTGTCTGCAAACTATGTTCATGGTGCAAAAATCGTTCAAAATTCAAATCTCCCCACCCTTTGTCTTCCACGCCTTTTAATCCTCATAAATCCAACCCTTATGAAATCGGTGGAGGAAATGGAAGACGGGATGAATTTATTTCTCCTTTTATCTCGGGACGAACGGACTCTTCCTTCGCCTTCTAGATTGCTGATCGGAATTTTTTTTATTTGCATTATCTATCGCTCAAATCTGGTTCAAGAAAATTTCAACTTATCGAAACAGTTTTTATTCACTACAATGAAAGCTCTACAAAAACGAAAGCACACATGGCAATGTCACAAATATCGATCTCATCATGCTCGCAGCACTTTTTTGGCCATATATCCGGGAGCCGAGTAGAAGAAGAGCACGAAAACCAGAGCCAGAGCAACGAAGATGGCGACTTTGATGATCTTGAACTTGTAATTCTTCCACACGGCGTAGCGCAGCGTTTTCAGGGGGTTCAGGATGTTGATGAAGGATGTTTCCGGACGCCTGTTGGAACAGAGATACACAGATCTTTAGTTCATGAGCGCATTCAAAGCAATTCGTTTCATGCAAACACACATATAGGACAAAACTAGAAGTAATCTCTACTAATAATAAAGGAGAATGTGTGTGTGTGTTGGCGCTGCACAAGGCAGATCGATGGACCTAGAGCTACGAAATTTGGCACAAACATACTCTGAAGGGTGGGAATGTGCACTTCGGAGATATTTTTTCTGGAATTTCATTTTAATGAATTAAAAACAAAGGCAAATTTTGGCGTTTTTCCTTGATAAATTTGGAAAATATTACAGCGAAAAAAGTGATTTTTATATCATCTAAAAATTCATTATATTTTCTGTGACAGCAATTTAGTTACCGTACAATTTTTTCTTTAATTTTAATTAATTTAAAAATATTATTAGGTATATTTTACAACAATACTTTTCATTCTTGTAATGAAATTTCACTAATTATTTTTATTTTAGGAAATATTTTATCCTGGGTCCTTTTTTGCGTATTGGGAGTACCTTTCTTTTTTAAGCATGGTTTTAACAATTTTATTGGATTTTTTTAGTTTTGTGGCAATTACAGTGAGGGGTCATATGCTTTTCATTGTAAACAAGCCGGGTGGTTGCATGTGGTCCGTGTTGTTCTATATTCAAGAACCATACCAAGTTTGATGAAGAAAGTTTATTTGATAATGTTTCAAACATGTAATGTCGCTTTCCCCACAATATTAGTCTTATGGTTGGAAAGAGACATTTACAGATGTTCTTACTACCTATCAGAAGATGGAGGCCAACCTTGGCTACAAAATGAAAGTTCTCGAAATTCCAAGAATTTTCATGATATCTCTCTTAGGGGCTGAAACATCGAGATTTATGTAGAAAATTCTATGTGACGTCACATCCTGTCAGAAAAGGTATAAAAACCCGGGAGTTGCCGAGATGAGACAATCGTCTTTGAACGTCTGCGGAGTTCGAAGAATCTCTTTGGAGATTTGTTCGCTTTGAGAGTTGGTCAGCTGTTGGACACTGAGTGCTATTGCTGTTATTGTTAGTGATGCGCTGTCTGCTTGCACTGCTAATTTGTGCAAGTGTCGTTTTCACTGTTACCTGTGCTTCGTGTTCTCCTGAATATTCTAGAAAAAATCTTCTTTCTCCGTTATCCTGCTTGTTGGACAGTTTCCACCGCACACACACCGGACGATTTACAATAACAAACACATAAATGAGCGGAATACAATAAACATAAACACTTGACTTAGTTAGTAACACCCAAATTGTAATGACGCATCAAGAATTAGTGTTCTCCACATCGAGTTGCATGACTCGCAACTTGACACTCACATACTCACTAATGGCGCAACTAGATTTGCACTCTCTCACGCGGAACCACATACTACAACGACGGAACAAGTTAGACTGTGCTCGTTTCTTGAGTTACCAGGTTTCTGCCAATATTCTGGTTGAGCAACAGCGCCATCTACGGCAACTTATTAGAACACAACATACAGATAAGGTCTAACTTCGAAAGTAAGCAAAAATGAAAATATTTTGTTGTTTATACACTAGCGTGGAATGAAATCCGATTTATCATTTATTTATTTTTTCGATCTGGGATTTCTGATAGTGGTCAAAAGTTGCATTATAAATTCAGAAAGATAGATTAAAAATATTCCACCGCTCTACTACGACGTTTAAGGTGCCACAAAGGGCATAAATATTTGAAAACTTAATAAAATTTGACTGTGTGCACTTTTTTGAAGTTTTGCATAGATCTACTGGTAAATAATACTATTAGTAACAATAAAGTCTTATTATATTAAAAGAAAAACTTTCAACACAAAATATTATACAAAATAAAAAAAAACGTTTTAGGGCGAATTTTTGCATTTTTCTCATTTTTAACCAAATTATAATTCTTTTTTAATGCGTGCTATTGTAATTCAAATAAAGTAAAATGAAGTGAGGTAAACAGTTTATTGTCTCGCGTATGTTTGCAAAAAATTCTTTATAATGAGAATACAAAAATTTAAGCCATTTAAATTATAGTTTTTTTGTATTGACTTCTGGCATATTCTATTGAGATGCAATTTTTGCGTTAATAAAACCATCTCTAGAAGATGATACACAGACAGTCAAAGATGACTCAATAGTTTAACCGCTTTTTCTACAGCCTTTGCGTGACATGAAAATCTGGGAAAGTCAATCAATGGGTTTTCCACAACGATTGATTCTGATGTGTCCCTAATATAAAGGGAATCATTGGAAATATGCTTTGCCATTTTTTCGAAACTAATATGGTGCGAAAACGAAATTAACGAAAGTAACGAATATTTATCACAACGATAATTATCTAGTTTGCTGCTTGGTATTTCGGTAGACTTCAACAGATCCAAAACGCAGGTTATGCATTTTAAATGTTTATTGCATAGATTAGACGACACATTACAGCACACACAAAAAAGAACATTAAACACAGATTAAAGTACTTATTACGCCATTATTCCTCGAACTCCGAACCAAAACTCTAAACCATTAATACATCATTCATTACAAATTCTTTTTAACTCTTTACTTCCGCGCTCGCAGTGCCACCTATTGACATTTCGCAACAGCCATCACGGGCTCTGTGATTTCACTGTTGTTCCATGCAATAATATAAATGTAATCCTTAGCGTCAAAGTTGATTTTTAGAATTGTAAACTCTCTAATACCATCTCTACTCTCTGCTTTTGCTTTTAGAATTTGGCGCAAACCAAACTCTCTTACACGTTTGCGTCCATCACACAGCATGCAGAAAAGAATATTTTCAACAGTAGCGTAGAATCTGTTTTTTTTTGAGTAATTGGGTCTATAATTTAAGATCAATAGTTAGATAGCGTGAATAAGAAATAAGCTTCCAAAGATGTTTAGAACCATTCGTGCATGAAGGCTTCAACTTAATGCTAAAGCACGCAGGTGCATAGATTTTTACAAAAAAACTTATCCATAATTTGAGGGTTGTTAGTAGGATTATCAGTTGCCACATACAATCGAAATATTCGATTTGTTAATGTAAGCCATCTGGAGTTAGCAAGTTTTTCAGGGTTCATCAAAGATAAATCTAACGAGCATTTTCTACTAGATATTTCCATTTAAGTACTTCTGATCTGCACTTAAATCACTTACGTTTTCTAATGACGGAAGATTATTTTCAGTTGGTGAAAAAGATACCCATACATGAAGAAGCTCATGACAGTTTCCCTTTAAAAGCATTGGGGACCTTAGTTTTCTCATTTAAGAACAAAAATGGTGGCGTAATGTCAATTCATTACCGTGGGATAAACAAACTAACCATTGCAGTAATCTTCCGGTTTTGCTTTCCAACAACAAAATCACAACATATCCACTCCATTATTTACAACGGTTCCATCACATCCAATCGCGGTTAAATTCACAAATTGTTCGTTATCTCATAAAAATTCAGTTATGGATGGATTCTAAAGTCTCTTTTCCAGTACAAGATATTAGAGTAATATACATGGCCTAAAAACTTTGAGTTTAGTTTTTCTATTAGTAAAAGGTGCTATTCCGTAGCAACCATTTTGTAAAACTTAGTTATTTTTCTTTGAATAATTGTCTTGCCTTTTTTTCCATCGAAAAACAATCCTCTAGTTTCGGTTATGAGAACCTGACTGTCTTTAATGCATTTTTACTAACCATTGCAGTAATCTTCCTGTTTTGCTTTCCAACAACAAAATCACAACATATCCAATCCATTATTTACAACGGTTCCATCACATCCAATCGCGGTTAAATCCACAAATTGTTCGTTATCTCGTAAAAATTCAGTTATGCACTCTAAAGTATCTTTTCCAGTACAAGATATTGGAGTTACACGACCGAAAAACTTCTAGTTTAGTTCTTTTATTAGTAGGGTTGCCATAATTTCCAAGCATTGATACGGGACGTTTAAGTGCTAAATAAATAAAAATGAAAAAAGTGGCTAGGTGACGGTTTATTTTACTCTGATAAAAAATCAATAAAGATTAAGCAATTTAATAAAATGAACACGTAGAATAATAATAAAGATGCAAGGCTAAGCCTTTTCAGCCTAGTCAAATTTTAAGGTTTTACTTTCTTAGTTACATCATTTTCTTTTTTCACATAATTATAAAATTGGGCACAAGTCATATTAAAATTATAATCACAAATCAAAATTGCTTCAGTTGCCTCCTCTGACAACCTGTTTCTTCCATTGAGTTGACACTAGGGAAAGTATTCTCTCCACATTTGCATTGTGGACTGAAATGACAAATACGTATTAGACATGACTTTTGATCATTATATTTTGTATCTGCAAAAAAAAACTTGAGCCATTTCTCTCTCATGCTCAAATCCATAGTTGCTTCGCAGTTTGGGATTGTATTATTTTTCTCTAAATAATCTTTTAGATATACAATCTGGATGAATAGAATCTCAGTGTTGCCAATATCGATGTTTCTTATTTGTAAATATGCAAAAGTACGTTCTGTTATTTCCCATTCAGGAACTTGGTTGAGTTTCAGGAGAAAACGGGACAAATAGTAATACGGGACAGTCCCGTATATACAGGACGTATGGCAACCCTATCTATTGGTGAACATTTGATTGTTCCATAGTAAACATTTCCTAAAACTTAGTTCCTTTATTTTGAATAATTGTCTTGTCTTTTTTACTTTCTCGTATACGAAGTATACAAAGAGAAAAAATATTGTAATCGTCAAAAAATTCGAACTCGAGATTTCGACGAATCTCCACGTTTTACACCTCCCTGAGTGCGAAAAACACAATTTTGGTATTATGTGTGTCTGTGTGTGTGTGCCTGTGAACACGATAACTCGAAAACTATTAGAGCTACGGGGATGAAATTTGGTATGTGGTCTTTAAACATAATTTGTAGGTTTCTATCAAATTTTGGACAAACTCCGTCAACAGGAAGTCTGTCTGTATGTCCGAAGTCATGTGAACACTATAACTCCAAAACTTGAATAGCTAGATGGATAAAATTTGGTACACAGTTTTATCGTCATGAATATAGGTCCGTATAAAATTTCGGGCCAAATCCGTCAACGGGTTGACTGTCTGTCGGTCTGTATAATCGCATACTTGTATCTCATAAGCCCTTTGGCTTAGATAAATAAAACTGATATCGCGGATGCTAACATTAATTATAGATATGTGCCCAATTTTCATCTCAATCGGTTAAAAAACAGGTGTTCTAATTGCATATTTAGTTCAAAATGCACGTTACGACTGTGTGTTGGCGAGCGTTTCGCTTATTTCACTCAAGTGAGTAAGTTGGCGTTTGACCTTGGCGGAAATTGTAGCGAACACACGCTTCGGAAATTATGGCAATCCCCAAAACGAAACTTTGTTTTGACATTCTCCAGATGGACTCCTGTGATTAGTCAGAGGTGTAGTGAAATGTGCGATATCTAGAGTAAGATTTCGTACTCATAAACGTTAAATAAAGTTGTTGTACCTCAGCGCGCGTAAATATTGCGAACATACGCATTTTTTTTTGCAAAATATTAAGTTTTTGGGAATTCATAAATTTTATATGTTTCATTGTAAATCACCATTCATAATTTTTTTTCAAAATAACCAGGCCTTGGGTAAATACCCCCAAAATATTTAACCTACCAACTGGGTGTTTACCCACCCCACATTACTGGTCGTATGCGAGAAAGTTTCGGGGAGGTCACTCCCGCTGGTTTCCCCATCAAAACATAATCCTCTATTTTTGGTTATCAGACTGACTGTTTTCAATACATTTGTATCGGTTCATTGATCTTTCTGGTCCAATTTTCATCCTGCCGACTTTACTTTTGTCATCATTATTCATAAAACCAAAAGTAAAAGTACCACCGAGTAGCACTTGCTATTTATTGCTGCGGCAGTTCAATCGGATATTCCTGTGCGATCACATATCCCAGATAGCACGTAAGTTTGCAGCAAGTTTGATTTTGACTTGTCATGGCAAAATTTGACGCGTCAAACTTGAATCGAACTTGTAGCAAGTTCGATGTGACAAATAGCGCCACCTCTTTTGCAAATCAAACTTGCTGCAATTTTGCAAAATAAGCTTCTTTCAAAGATAGCACAATAAAGAGATAATTATCTTTGTCTCTGTTTTAAAAAACATCCGATTTTTAATAGCATCTCCTAGACCGTAATTCTTTTTTATTAATTGAATAAATCAATGATGATTTCTAAAAAAAACTAACTTTTTTATAAAAAAAATTTTGAAACATTTTCCATCTTTTTACTAAATATAGAACTCGCACTTCAAAGAAAACTATATCGCCTTTTTCTTAATGTTGAAATTTTAACGTTTATAAACAAAATTAAACCTAAAAAACAGTCAATGTTTGTTGAAAAATAATAACTTAGACATTCTGTCCCATTTTAAAGTAATTACTTTTGAACTCTAATTTCATAATTTATTCTACTAGCAAAACGTAGTTATTAGCGAAAATCGCTCTCTCTTTGACTTCAAATCATATTCTCAACTCAAAAAATTAATGAAATCCAAAAAATAGTTAAAAATAAATCGTATACGAATCGAATCGAACGATGTATTAGCGACATCTATCTTCTCCTCTCAGATTTCAACTGGCTCAATGGTTAACGTCTCCTCTTCGGAACCGGGAGGTCGCGAGTTCTATCCCGGGTTGTGTTTCGTACTCGGTTTTTGCTATAATTTGCAATAAGTTTGCACTGCAAGCTTGCTGCAAGTTCGTTTCATGGTGACTTCGGAGCTTTCGTTAACTTACTGCAAGCTTGCACTCTTGTCATGACAAATTTGTGGCAAACTTGCACTCTTGTCATGACAAATTTGTGGCAAGCTTGCTACAAACTAAAATTGCTATCTGGGATGAGAGCAACAGACGTTAGTTTAATCCGTTGAAGGGTTTGCTGTATTTGATGTATAGCTTCAGACGGCAAGTCCTTTGATCAGTTACTTTAAGTACTCCAAATGCTTGTTGTTAATACTGCGTCTTATTTGCCATTAAGGCTGGGCGATGACCTGATTTTATCATCGATTAAATCGATATTTCTCGATATATTGATATTTAATATTTATATTTTGAGATATCAGATAGTGAATCGTCTCTCTTCACACAATGCTTAATCAGAATTCATAAAAATAGCGAAGTTAATTTCAATGAATGTGAGAAGAACCTAAGGGAAAACTACGTAGAAAAAAAAAACAAAGTAAAACACAGAAAGAAAAAAAAAATATTATAACTACAGTAAGCAAACAAATTCTTTTCGGAAATGATATAGTTCAAGGTTTGGCAATCTATCGCCCTGAGTCAAGATTTGGTGTTGAAATCGCGAAAAAAATCAAAGCACATCGTGGCAACCAGTCGCTCTGGATCGAGTCGAGATTAGGCGTTTAGGTGGCGATGATATCGCCAGAATCGTAATAGCGATGATATCGTGAAAGCTGTCAAAGCACACGAGCAGTTTGTAGTGATTGGCGATCAATCATCCTAGCTGATTA
>BGPR01013505.1:0-20463 GCA_013235015.1 Araneus ventricosus
CACCTTCTCGCTTAAGATAGTAAATAAGCAATCGTGCCGGCAATGCACCTTTAACAATGCAAGTTTTCCTCAAAATGCAGCTAAATTTACATACTGGACTATCAAGGAAAAAAAATTAAGTAGAAGAGGAGAAAATTAGGTGATTTACATTTTAGTTAAGGTTTAAGGGTTGGATATAGTAGCTGCGCTGATTACTCTTTTTATTTCTTTTTATAAAAGGCGATTTTGATCCTATTTTTTAAAATTGTTGTTTTATTTATAAAAGATTTGAAAATAACAGATACTGCTCAGCAACGGATTCCGAGACTACCACTTTTGGACGATCTTACATCGGAAAGGGGTGTCAGACAATGAGTCATATGAGCGCATTCTTTGTTACTGTTCAGCAACGGATTCCGAGACTACCACTTTTGGACGATTTCAACTGGAAAGGGATGTCAGGCAATGAATCATATGAGCGCATTTCTGGAGTTCTTTGTTAGATCACGCTCAGTAAAATGTAAACATCACCCTTCCATTCTTCACTTTTCCACTATTTTGATGAAAATAACTCCGCCCGGCTCATGCGCAAAAGCGCCGAGGGTTTCCGAATCCGTTGCTATACAATATAAGGTTTGAAATGAAAGATTTCATAAGTTATTTTCACGAGAAATTATTAAGTTTTTGAGTTAAAAAATTAAATAATTGAGTAAAAAAATTGCTGCGTTAATTTATATCAAACAATACTAGCAATACTTCTATACAAAATATTAAATTGTTTTAGAGTTTTTTAACAATGAATGGGAATACAGGATAAGATTTAAGTAATTTCATTGCAATATGCAACATAGTTATATAGAATTTTTAAGGAAATTGATGAATAAAAAAAATTTTTAGCTCTGTATGTGAAGAGGGGGGAGGGGAGAGGAGGGTTCACTGTCGCTTCGAAAAGAAAAAGCACAATTTCTAAAAACATCTGCAGTTTTTTTCTAACTACATTGAGTTAAATTTCTGAAATAAAACAGCACGTAAAAATTTAAACTAGCGGGAGTGTTCTCCCCTAAACTTTGTCGTATACTTCCCCAAAAAGATGCCATTTCTCCTTCCCCCGCGCGGCTAAAAAAAATTCGAACCTACTGTTATCCAGAATCCAATGACTATCAGAAGGTTTTTCATTATAGTGATTGGAAAATATGTAGGCAAAGAATCAAATTCAAAGTGATGCCTGCCGATTAAAACGTATATCTATCTCACACAGCTAGGTTTCACTCTTGCCGTCTCAAGGACAAACTGACGTAATTCGCTCCTTTCGCCTGCACAGAAGATTGCTTCTAATACGCATGCGCGTGGAGAAAACGGATTGGTTTCAATAGTAAATTATACAGACCGACAGACAGTCAACCCTTTGACGGATTTGGCCCAAAATTTTATACGGACCTACATTCATGACGATAAAACTGTGTACCAAATTTTACCCATCTAGCTATTCAAGTTTTTGAGTCATAGTGTTCACATGACTTCGGACATACAGACAGACAGACTTCCCGTAGACGGATTTTCTCCAAAATTTGAGAGAAACCTACAAATTATGTGTAAAGATCACATACCAAATTTCACCCCTGTATCTCTAATAGTTTTCGAGTTATCGTGTTCACAGACATACAGACATAATTCCAAAATTGCAATTTTCGGACTCTGGGAGGTCTAAAACGTGGAGATTCGTCAAAATCTCGAGTTCCAATTTTTTGACGATTACAATACTTTCTCTTTGTCTACTTCGTATACGAGAAAGTAAAAAAAATCCTCAAAATATTAATCGAAATTTGAGATTCAAATTAAAATTCCATGCTGACTTTCGAAAAACGAAATTCGTCTTCTGCTTCGCTTCAAAGAAAAAGATAATAAATTTAATTTTTCATACGGGATAAGCAAATCTTTTTATTTCGCACTTAAAATCGCAAATTCCAATTCAATTCTCTTCACACAGCATTTTGTAAACAGCATTACATTATTCCCAAATAACCATTAATTATTAGTTCATATAATTTCAAGAACTAAAGCACTAAACAATAAGCTCATCTAAAAATCACGAAGTCAAGACATGTATATTACTACTATCAGAAGAAAGAATTCCACGCAAAAACCTTTAAGAATTGAACGTAATTTATTTGATAAACTTCTAAGAGTATTTTAGCCATCCAACATTCAGCCAATTAGCATGACACTGGTGATATTTAAAAAACGGACAATGCACGATATAAAAAGAAAGTTCATAAAATGGGAGTTAAAAATAAAGTATTGGGTTCAGGTAAAAAATGATTTTTTTAAACAATATATATTTTAATTAACGAGTGAAGAAGAAAAGAAAACATCTGTAACAAAGTTCTTAAAAAATAAACTTCTTTTCCCCCTGTTAACTGGGTTCACAGAGTTGAATTATATTTAATTACTTAGTCATTGTTAATTATATAGAAAAGAATGAGCTAATTTTAGAAATAATTTAATTGTGAAGGGGAAAAATATAATTTAGGAGTAATAAAGAAAGAACAAATAATATCATTTTCAAGGTGCTTGCAAAAAAAAAAAAAATCAAGGGGCGAGTACTGCAACCAGGTAACTAGAAATCAGTTGTTCGAGAAAAATGAAAACGATTTTTTTAAGGGGACATGCAACTCTTAAACCTCAAAAAAATGGTGGAAAACTGTCAAATTTTATTACACTATACCTCTGTAACAATGTAATTCACAAACTCACATTTTTTTTCTAGAAAAATATATGTTCTTTCTCTTATAGTACACACATTTTCAAACCTTCATATTGGTATGTATTTATTCGAGAGAATAATAAATATGGGTATAATTTTTGTAGAAAAAATGAGATAGCCACCTTCTGCGCAATGATTATGGATAAAATATTTATCTAAACATAATATTTTGGGTATCTAAATAATTCAAACAATCTGTTTAAGAAACTGAACCACGATTTATTAACATTTAAATTTAATTTCTAATCTATATACCAATTTAAAATAAAAATGTTAAAAATAGTTAAAATTTCAACCTTTCTAACCCCTCCCCCCAAAAAACACTTCTTTAGAGAAATACGTACAAAAACATGGTTCAATTTGTAGTTATAAATTGACTAAATTTTAATGAAAATATTTTGGACAGGATTCAGGCCACAAAGGGTATACTTTTGATTTATAATCTTACCCTTGACAGAAAATCTTGTCTAATTTGGAATCTTTATGACGACTGGTCTTCGATAAAGTCGGCCATTCGATTTTTAATTCATTTCTTCCTTTTTGAACATTTTTTACTTTCTAAATTAATTTTTTATGTGTTTTAAATATTAATCGTTTTAAACTTCTATTGATGCAATCACTTGAGGCTGTTGCGTTAGTAAGCTAAAAGATGTATTGTCATCGTTTATGTTTAAATCTGCTGTTTCTTATCTATACTTTTCTTTCTTTTTTAATTTTAATTTTTGTTTAGTATATCTATTATTTGTTTAATTTGTAGAACATAGCAAAATATATATTCGGTAAAAATTTTATGTGAAAATATTCAATAGTTTTTGAAATATAAAAACCAATCCCACTATAGTCGCCTATGGGGAGTATTTTCGATGCCAATATTTGGCGATATTTCCCTTTTTTGGCGAGAAATGCTTTGTAAAGTTTTTATATTTCGACGACCGAGAGATGCTATCTGTTATAAGGATGTAAACATTTTTACTTCGTGTTTTTTTTTTTTTTTTTTTTTGTGTGTGTGTGTGTGTGTGTGTGACTTAAAGTAGAACGAATTCTTTCTTGAGTGTCATTGAATATGAATGCATTTTTAAAACTAAACATGGAATAAGTATATAGTGTATAATTCTTTGCTAAAGTTAATAATCTAATATGCATAAGTTAGAAAAATATTCAAATACATAAATACGTACCAATGAGCAAGAATTAAAGTTGAAAATAATTTATTATTAGTTGTTAATTGTAAATAAAGATGGATTGTTTTCAAAACACGATAAAGAAAAAACTCAGTTTCGCGCCAATCAAAGTAAACACGGAAACCCTAGCGTTCATGATGATCAACTTGACGTAGTAAAAGGCATTCCCATAGACGCCTATAGTGGGATTGATTTTTATGCTACGCGCACTATAAAAAAAACACATTTTGAGATATAGAGCTTTAAAGATATGGTCATATTCAATGTTTACGCTGAAGAGCCGATACATTTTCCTTCATAACTTTCGTAATTATGGGAATTTTTTTAACGCAGCTTGTTTTAAATTGTTCAGAAAAGACAGGGAAATAATATATATCCCCCTCCCATAAAATCGAAAATTTTCGAGGTTTAACATTCGTATGTCCCCTTAAAGATTTTGAGAAAACGTGAACGTCATCAATTTTTTAAAATAATTAGTAGCGCTAAGTGAAACGACTACAACAGTCACCGAGTTGTAGCATGTTGGGAACCTAGCTTAATGACGCATTTTTGTGTACTTGCGCATATTTCGCTAATTTTGTAATTACCTAGTTCAGACCTGCCAACCTCCAGATTTGAAAAAGGGGGAGACATTTTCAATTAATTATACACACACGGTCACAAATGCGCAGCAGGGCCAATATTTACCTTATTTAACTCCAGGGTGCGTAGTGAGAAATTGCTGTAAAAATTAAGCACTTTTAAGGACTTTTTAAGCACCTTATCCAAAAAAATTAAGCACCTTTGTACATGCACGCATACGTAGACCCACATATTTTCTAAGTATAGGATGTTTTTTTCTTTTATGATACGGATAGTTTTTATTTAAAAATTTAAATATGTACATTTTTTAAATTTAAAATATGTAATTTTAATTTTAACATTTATTTTTATTTTCACAACGTCTTCTATTATAAAAAAGAATGTCTTTAGTTTGACAAAAAAAAAAATAAAATGATAATGCAAACTATGTTACCAAAATTAAAACAACAACTTTTATACGATTAACAATAAAATCTGTGACCTTTTCCATATCATTTTAAATTAACAAATTACAGTTAATTTGATTACCAGTTAATTTGTTTGATAACCATTCCAGTACTTCAAGAAGAAAGAGGAGTATTTCAAGAAGAAAAAGGAGCGAAAAAAAGCCATTAATAGTCCAGTCAACGAAGGGTTTCAAAAAAAAACATTAAATCATATAGTTTTGAAATTGATGTTTGTAGTGGGGTTTGATAAACATACTAAAAGTTCAGGTCCTGAAGGGGGGCTACCATCTGATTTCACCCCTTTTTAGTTTTTTCTTGAATATCTCGAAAATTATTTAGTTATAAAATTACAATTGATTTAATGAATTAAAGAGCACAAAATTCCCTGCAAATACATGCTGTTATCTTTCTGCTATCTTTAATAGTTTCCGATGTAATGGGTATCCAAGTTTGCCGCCAACTTGGATTTTATCCCCTTTTTTTAGTTTTTCTGGAATATCTCAAAAACTTAAAACTAGACGAAAAATAAAAGCATGTATTTGTAGAGAATTTTACGATCATTAATTTGTTGTATTACATGAAATTGAATAGTTTTTGAGATATTCATAAAAGACTAAAAATGGGGTTGAAATCCAAGATAGGGGCAAACTTTGAGACCCATTATCTCAGAAACTATTAAAGAAAGGAGAACAATAAAAGCATGCATTTGTAGGGAATTTTACGCTCTTTAATTTGTTAAATAAAATCTGATTTGAAAATTGAATAGTTTTCCAGATATTCAAGAAAAACTAAAAATGGGGGATGAAATCCAAGATGGGGGCAAATTTGAGACCGATTGTCTCGGAAACTATCAAAGCTAGAAGAATAATAAATGCATGTATTCGTAGGAAATTTCAAGCTCTTTAATTTGTTATATCGATTAGTTTTTGAGATATTCTAGAAAAACTTTAAAAAAGGGAGATGAAATCCAAGATTTCAGCAAACTGTGAGACACATTATCTCGGAAACTATTAAAGAAATAAGAACAATAAAAGCATGTATTTGTAGGGAATTTTACCCTCTTTAATTTGTTAAATCAATTTGAACTTGAAAACTGAATAGTTTTCGAGATAGTCAAGAAAAACTAAAAAAAGGGAGGGGGATGAAATTCAAGATGGCAGCGCAAGCTCCGCCCCCAGGACGGGAACTTTTAGAATATTCAACAGAAGCCTCTCGCGAACATGTGTACCAATTTTCAAAACTATACGATTTAATGTTTTTTTCAAACCCATAGTTGATTGGACTATCAACTACGATTTTTTACAAATTCATCCGTTTTGAGACCAATTATCTTAAAAACTATTAAAGCTAGAAAAATAAAAGCATGCATTTGTAGGGAATTGTACACTCTTTAATTTGTTATATCAATTGTAATTTGAAAACTGAATAGTTTTCGAGATATTCAAGAAAAACTAAAAAAGGGGGGATGAAATATGAGATGGCGGAGCGAGCCCCCCCCCCCCCGGGGCGCGGGGGCTTTTTTGTCATAAAAGAGGGGCCCTTGCGAAAATATGTAACAATTTTTAAAACTATATGATTTAATGTTTTTTCCACCCTCATTTTGGGCCTTCGTTGACTGGACTACAAGCGTTATCTTAACATGTGTCGACACCCCTGGATTCCTTCCCTTACGTCGGTTTTCATTCTTGATACATCCGGTCAACAAAGCTTTATGACTATGCTTTCTATTTATCGTATTCAACGTCTGAGGTTTTGAAGGAAGAATGTTTTCATTGCATTTCTTGGGAAAATTAAGCACTTTTTAAGCACCTGTTTTCAAAATTAAGCACTTTTAAGGTGCTTAAAAATGGTTTTCAAATTTAAGCACTTTTTAAGCACTTTTCATGACGCTACGCACCCTGAACTCATATGCAAATAAGGTGGAGGGGGCCTAATCAGACAATATTTTATTTCGGCTATATTTTTCTCAAAATTTTAATTTTTTACAAAATAAATGAAAATGTATAGATTTTTAAAAATTGCTCAGCTGGGTTTTAAAATAATCTGATCAGTTTGTTAAAAGACACTTTTTATAGTCCTCACTCTTTCATACATATTTTATATCTAGACAGTATTACCAATGTAAATTGACATACTATGTACATATTTTTTTGTACTTCAGAGCTCTAATTTATGGATTTGCTTTTCTTCATATATAATATTTCTTGATTATAGTTTTTTTCATATTTACAGTTGAGTTCTACTTACAAATAAGTCCTATTCACAAATTACACGATAATGTACTTTTACTCCTTTAGAGAAGAAGTTGTTGCAGATTTTGACGGAAGCAATTGAAAAATCACATGCGCAAAAGGTACAAAATGCATACGATTTATCTTTTTTCGAAGCGATAATAAACGAATATTCCTCGAAATAGGCCTTGATAAATACAGTCTGATATTTCTTTTTAGATTCTTTCAATGGTGTCATATCTGGAAATTTAAAAAATATTTCGGCGATAATCCTAACTCGACACGACAAGATCGGCAGAAGAGATAAACAAATTCTCCCTGTTTCCTCCTAGCGCGCTGAACAGTCAAAGCAGCGCATGCGCCCAAAACCCATGGCGATAGTCACTAGTCAACAAGCTTGGACATGATACAGCGGCAAAGAGCTAATGAAGAATCCGTAGCGGAATGACGTCAGGCATTCGAAATTTGAGGTGAATGTGGTCGCGGCAAGCGCTGGATTTTTCTTTCGCCACTCTTTTACTGCTTTTTAAATTTTTTTACTATTTATTTGTTCCGATTTCTCGACAATACTAAAAAGCGGGAGGAAATCGGTGAGAATCGGGAGAAGTTGTTAAAAAGCTGGAGACTCCCGCCAAAAGCGGGAGAGTTGGCAGGTCTGCTAGTTGTAGTAATCACTCTCCCTATATGATGATGGGTGTTCTATGTTTATTTTGATACAGAGAAATGATGGAATCGCAATCCAATTTTATGAAGTCCACTACCGCAAATTTTTTTAGTCAAAAATTACG
The DNA here is from genome assembly GCA_013235015.1 of Araneus ventricosus. Lineage (NCBI taxonomy): Eukaryota > Metazoa > Arthropoda > Arachnida > Araneae > Araneidae > Araneus > Araneus ventricosus. The sequence goes on from BGPR01013505.1 coordinate 7,972, forward strand.
ATAACTTCAAAAAAACATTCTACACATGATATAAAATAATGTTCTATGTCATCAATCGATCAAGTAAATTTCAGGAGTGAGAACAATATCTGTTGTACTTCGAACAGATCAGAAATTTGAAAACATATTAATATAAAAAAATAAATTTTCAAATGAAAAATTATTTTTATACTCTTTTAAAACGAATTTCGCAATTTTAGTTGACTTCATTGTATTCCACTTATTCATCCACTTATTATAATAAAAGAAACAAAGCATCGCAGCATATAGCATTCAAGAATAAGTAAAGAAAAATATCTCCAAACACAATAACAATGTTTTTTGCAATTCGTCAAAAAGTATAAGGACAAAAGGAAGAAAAATTTGCAAACAAACAAAAAAAAATCATAACAGCTTAGAGCAAGCTCAGGCGTTAAAGCAGCTTTTTCTTTTTAAAAAAGAAAATATTGTAAACAGTGTTTAAATTTTATACTAGAATATGTTTTAAATGTAACAACTGTATTAATAAAATTGAGTAGGTAATCTTTCAAATAATTATTTCGATCAAATAATTAAAAGTTCCAATTTATGCTGAACAATCCAAAATCAACTTTAGTAAAGTGGCAAAAGAAGAAACAATTTGGGAAAAGTTATAGATACTTCTATTATACATTCAAAAGAATGACCCACAAATCTTTGCATGCTCATTTTGAAACCCAGCATTGTTTTATAATCTAGCGATTATTTTTTAATTCCAAAATATTCGAATTCCACACTGATTGCAAAAATGTAAAATAAAAACAGCAGTTCAGTAGAATTAAATAAAATCACAATGCACACATTGATAAAAATTGAGATGAATGACCAGTTAAGCAAAACAAATAAAATAATACTGTAGAATAAAATTTCGGAAAAAGTTATTTGTATAATTAAGACATTTTCAATGATTATCAGCAGAGCAATATAAAAGAAAACTAAAGAATTTCGTGTAATTTTTGAAGGCTTGCGTTAGAATATCAAACGCTGCTACAAAACTCAATTATTTTCAACTTTCGAAGGTAAAATATTAAAAAAATTATCGATATGAAATTATATATAAATGAAACCAGTAGCGAATCCAGGATTCGGGTCTGGGGGGCGGGGCTGAGGTCATAAAAATTTTGTATCATAGTGACGAATATCAAACCTCATAGCTTATGTAAACCAAAACACTTTAACTTTACAGGCTTTCCTCTCCTGACAATAAGAATAATAAAGAACACTACAATACTTACGATAATTTAATAAAAAATACAATGAAATAGCTGGCCAAAAAATGTTTTCGACCGCGTCAACGCTATAAGTGCAAGTGGAATGACTAGAAAAGTAGGAAAATTTTCGAGCCTGTCAAGTCAGAAAGCAATGTTGTCACGATTTTATTACTATTCTTTTAAAATGAAAATTAAGATCAAACAGTTAAAGTGATTTTAAAATAAATCAAGAATTTTGGTTCAAAACTGGGGGGGGGGGGGGCGGCAGCCCGATACCCCCTCCCCTGGATTCGCCATTGAACGAAATATATATTGTTGAGGTGAAAGCAGAGAGATATTTTCTGTCGATGATTATAACAGTATCATTTGTAACAGTATTCAGACTTTTCAGTCTTGCGACGTAATTTTAATGAAAATGAAGAACCTCTACTTCTGCGTTTTCTAATAACATGCCCAAAACTTAAAAGATATATAGCAATTAAGCTACATATAAAACTATGTTGTGTTCAGCACAAACTAGAAAATCCAGTTAGCAAATGATTAAATATTCAAAGCACAGGGTTAATGAAAACTCACCATTTTTAAAATGAAGATCAATAGTGACATACTAAACGATATTATGCAGCTGGAAAGGAAAATGCACGAATGCGGTCGAAATCATTTCGATTTTTGTCTCGGAGGAGATTCGGCTCGACAGACACCAGACATTTTTGCAGATGGGAAATAATAAGAGCATTGAAAAGAACGACGTAGGAGCAGGATGTGCAATACGCCTACACTCATAAATAACTCTATAAGAGCATATTTTATGTTCAAAATTCGGAAATTCCTGAAGGAAAATATAATGGAAGTGGAGCTGAAGCTTTTGCAGCAAATGCGCATTGGAAAAGAAGTTTTAAAATGGTTTCATTTTGCGCTTAAAAAACAAACAAATAAAACAAAAATTATAGCGAATCTATACTTATAAAAGGCAATGTTTGTGTGTGCGTGCTATGTCCAGACGAATCTATCGCATTTACAGCCATGAAATTTGGCACACAGGTAGTCTTAATGGTGACTCAATGCACCTCGAAGCCGGAATTTTAAAATTTAATCTAGAAAATTTTTTATTTGATGTTTTGTATTGTTTTGGATGATTTTTCGCACTAATTTCTCAATAGCATGGTTTCGGATAACTGTACGACAAAAAAAGATACACCATCGGAAAGAGAACGCGATTTCCGTTCTAACGAAGCTAGTTTTGAATTTCTAACGTAGTTTACTGAATTTTGAGAAATTTAAAAAAATACCCAGTTTTGCCATCGAAATGTTATTTTTGTTTTTAAATTTGTTGCATCCGACTTTCTAATAACACTATTATTTTCAATTTTTTCCAGCTTATAACTAGAACGGTTCTGTCGGATTTAAAACAAGAACGGTTAAAATATCTTTTCCCGTTTATTTTTAATTAATTTTTTTCTGGGCAGTTGAGAGTTATTTTTCTCGAGCGAGTTTTCTCCTGCGACACTTTTTCGGAACGTTGCGGGCAATTTCATTGGCTGACGGGGCAGGGTGACGTCATTACTTTCGCGTTCTGCGAGGAGATGATTTATTTACTCGATGACTTCGATTATTATTTTTAAGCGTGCCTTAACTTATTTCTTTGCCTTTCATACTTTGCTTGTGGTGTAATAAATATCACATTGTAATTTTTTAACATTGTTTTGGATTAACGGTACTCGGTCGAGAGGAAAAGGAAGCGGACAAACTCAATAATACATATATTTCTGTTTTGATTTCGTTTCTAAAACTTTCATTTATGTAATTGTATGTGGGCTTGTTTTTATTTTGTTGAAGTCCTGATTCCACGGGCAACTCCGTGCGCGTACTGCTAGTTTAAGATGAAGGTCTCCTACCTGGAAGACAGAAAAGTAGCATGCAAGTCGAAATTCTGCTGTCTTTCTGAAATGTTAATTTCCTGTGATAATATTGTGCCTAAAATGTTTAAATTTCTAATATTTTACCCCTTTGAAATAATTTACAAAGAATATGCTTTTTTTAAGATTAAGTTGATAGCACAAAGTTACTTTTTCTTCGCAACAAAAGTACAATATAGGGGTGAGTGGGGTAAAACGGGATACTTTATTTTGGCGTTATTAATTCTTTTTTCTAGTGGACAAATACTGAATTATTCTCCAACTAGGGAAGAACCAGCGGGAGTGGTCTCCCCTAAACTTTCTCGTATACTTCTTGAAAAAGGTGCTGTTTCCACCCCCCCACCCCCCGCGTGGATAAAAAAATTCGAACCTATTGTAACCCAGGATCCAATGACTATCAGAAAATATTTAGGTAAAAAATCAAATTCGAAGAGATGCGTTCCGATTAAATTCATAGCGATTTCTACTCTTTCTTGGCTCAAGGACAATCCTTCCGCGTGCACAGATTGCTACCAAGTACGCATGCGCATGGAGAATCGGATGGAAAAAAAGCGCCAAGCAGGAGGAAGATGGCGTCCAATTCGCATGCGTGTGGAGATATAGGCGCATCTCCAACGCGTCCGCTACAGACCGACAGACAGTCAACCTTTTGACGGATTTGGCCCAAGATTTTATACGGACCTACATTCATGACGATAAAACGGTGTACGAAATTTTATCCATCTAGCTATTCAATTTTTTGAATTATAGCGTTCGCATGACCGCGGACATACAGACAGACAGACATCCCGTAGACGGATTTTGTCCAAAATTTGATAGAAACCTACAAATTATGTTTAAAGGCTACATACCAAATTTCATCCCTTTATCTCTAATAGTTTTCTAGTTATCGTGTTCACACACAGACAGACATAATTCCAAAATTGTGTTTTTCGGACTCAGGGAGGTCTAAAACGTGGAGATTCGTCAAAATCTCGAGTTCGAATTTTTTGACGATTACAATACTTTCTCTTTGTATACTTCGTATACGAGAAAGTAAAAAGAATGGTCATAGTTTCCATTTTGTTGCTGTTAAATTCACTTCGTCTGTGAAGGTTTATTTGTTTTATGACGTCACCTCTCCAATGTTCGTATAATTTTAAACTATCCTTACTCAAAAATCATTACACTTTTAAAAACCAGTTTTAGACCAGCTTATTATATGTTTACTAAGGATTTATATTTATACCATATCAAAGAATAAGGATTTACTCCAATAATTGCGCTGTTCTATTTCGTTTTGTTATGACCTCTGCACTCGGGATACTAGGGGAAGCTACGTATACTCGACCGAAGAGGATTTTCGAATTGTGAGGAGATTGTGAGGAAGTTGGTAGTTTGTGAGGGTCATTCCTATTTGACCTTGGCGTCAAATGATCTGTAGAAGAAAAGAAAGAGAAAATGAAAAAAAAAAAATGCTATTGAAGAACAGAAAATTGTTTTGTGGTGACTCAGAAAACAGAAAAAGAAAACCTCAAAACAATCAAAAAAAGAGAAGAGTATGAAGAACCAATACTGCAAAGCCGTCTTATAAAAAAACCTAAATGAGTCCACTAAATCTGCAGTAGAGAGGAGAATAAAGACATTATGTGAATTATTACTATTCTTACTTACTTATTACCATTCTTAAATTAATTGTCTTTATTCTTAAATTGTCAACGACGATAACTATTGTTAAATCTTAAAAAAAAAATTGTGTTTATTCTTAAATTGTCAACTATTGCAAATATTGTTAAATTTTGAAAAAATCGTCTATTTTCTTAAATTGTCAACTACTATAACTATTGTTAAATATTAAAACATATTCATTATTCTTAAATTGTTAACCATTGTAATTATTGATAAATCTTTAAAAAAATTGTGTTTATTCTTAAATTGTCAACTATTGCAAATATTGTTAAATTTTTAAAAAATCGTCTATTTTCTTAAATTGTCAACTACTATAACTATTGTTAAATCTCAGAAAAATGTTTTATTCTTAAATTGTCACATAAAATAAAAAATATGCTACTTTTCCACTGAAAATCTAGCTTTCCCTAATTTCCGACAGAGTTGATATGTGTATTCCGTTTTACCCCACTATACTTCGACTTTTCTTGTAAGATAAATTAAACTCTCATAAATAAAGAATATTTTAGTAAAATTTGACAAGTTTTATGTCGAATAGTTTAGCTCCAAAAGGGGTTCAAACCTTAGATATCCCGTTTTACACCACTTTCCCCTATTTTTAACAAAATTATTTTAGGATATATAGTATATATTATAACTACTAGTATTATGATGCCTCTAGATAGAAACAAAGAAGTTTAATATAAAAACTACATCTCAGGTATCCGAATACGCTCGAAACCCTTTCTTCCTATTTATTTTTTGAAAATATAAATATGCATATAGAAAAAATTTGAAGCAATATTTTGATATTTTTAAATGTAATTTATGTAGAAACCTAATAAGTTATTTAAAAAAAGCTTTATCTATTAAGTATTTTTAAATTATTTTAGAAAAACTAATGTTTTCGATTCAATTCATTAAATTCAAATTCTAGTCAAACACATTCTAACAAAAACAAATAACCATAATGACATATCCTTTTCTTGACTAGAGACTAGGCCCAAAGTTTAGCAATATCTTCAAAGACTTTGTTTTAGGGTAAAATCGGAAGTTATTTTCGGAGGTGGGGAATGTCGCCATGCTTTTAATCTTAAAAGCTGTTTATTTTACAATGGATCATTATTAAGCAAATAATTTGGTTTATTGCCAATTGTTATTATTTGTTATTTATATAACTCAAGCAATAATAACAACAACAACAATAATAATTGGTTTGGTTATTGTTTGAGTGTTGTAAATAACAAATATATCTAATTTCATGGAGATATTTAAAAAGGAATTTCAGCTATCATTTTTGGAAAAATATTATTCATAAAAAATCACATTTCTAGAAAAATGAAAATGGAATTTTTACTTTCTCGTATACGAAATATACAAAGAGAAAGTATTGTAATCGTCAAAAAATTCGAATTCGAGATTTTGGCGAATCTCCACGTTTTAGACCTCCCTGAGTCCGAAAAACACAATTTTGGAATTATGTCTGTCTGCGAACACGATAACTCGAAAACTATTAGAGCTAAGGGAAGAAATTTGGTATATGGTCTTTAAACATAATTTGTAGGTTTCTATCAAATTTTGGACAAAATCCGTCAACGGGAAGTCAGTCTGTCTGTCCGCGTTCATGTGCACACGATAACTCAAAAACTTGAATAGATAGACAGATAAAATTTGGTAACATTCGACACAAGTAACATTCGAAAATTAACAAAATATTTTAAATTAAAAATTTAAATATATATCTAAAAATTATATTAATAATCCGTGAATTTAGAATTTTTCACGTGACTCGCAGACAATAAATCAAAGTCTAAATTTAGTTTTTAAAATGCATTTGAAAAGCTATTATATTTAATCATACGCGAAAGTAACAGGCAGTTCAACAGTTCTTGGAAAAAAAAGGGACGCGTATTTCCACGATACTATGATAAAAATGTTAATTTAATAATAAAAACCAACACTTACAAGCAAATTAACTGAACGATGAAAACGATATTGTATAGATGCTATTTAGAAAATTCAGAGATGAAATGTTAATGTTAATAATTACCACGCAATAAATTTTTTTATGACAATCGTAAAAAAAATTTTCATACTAGCACCGGTGTAACAAAAAGTGGTTTTTGCTATTACATAAGGGTTCCTTTACAAATGCGTCCAGCGGATAATTTATTCCAACCTTCTACTTCCACGCGAATGTGAAGAACTTGATAAACCTACTCAAAGCAGGTGATAAATTTAATTCATCCCCGTTGGCGAGTGTCTGAGTAGGTGTAATGAAAAAAAAAAAATGGCGAAGAGATGGGACGTTCGCGCATTTGAGGAGAGTTGGAACCCTAAGTCCGTTAACCCTAATCCTGTTACTTGGATGCACTTTTTCTCAAAATCTGTTAGAGATTCATGTTTGAAATTTTTTATACAAGTAAAGTACATCTTTCTTTCATACTAAAATGATTTTTTTTTTAAATTCAAAAATTTATTTTTTACATTTTTTTTTTTTTTGTGTCACAACAAAAAATGTTAAATTGGCCACTTCGATGTACCTTTTCACAAAATCTGTTATCGATACATTTTTGAAATTTTTCTTAGAAGTAAAGTACACCTTTCTCATTATACTGAAATGAGCTTTTGGTTAATTTTTAATTTTTTATAAATTTACAAAATATTTAATTAGACATAGTGAAATTTTACCCTATTTTGACACAAAAAATTGTAAAAAATAAAGTTTTGAGTTTTTTTTTTTCAAAAAAAAGGCTCATTTCAATATAATGAAAAAGGTGTGCTTTACTTGTATAAAAAGTTTTAAACATGTATCTATAACAGCGTTTGAGTAAAGGTACATCGAAGTGACTAATTTTACATTTTTTGTTTTGACAGAAAAAAATTGTAAAAAATAATTTTTTGAATTTAAAAAAAATTATTTTAGTATAATGAGAAAGGTGCACTTTACTTCTATAAAAAATTTCAAACATGAATCTGTAACAGATTTTGAGAAAAGGTGCATCGAAGTGACCAATTTAACATTTTTTTTGACACAAAAAATTTGTAAGAAATAAATTTTCGAATTAAAAAAAATCATTTTACTATAATGAGAAAGATGTACTTTATTTGCATAAAAAATTTCAAACATGTATCTATAACAGAGTTAGAGAAAAGGTACATCGAAATGGCCAACTTAGCATTTTTTGTTTTGACACAAACAAATTTGTAAAAGATAAACTTTTGAATTTAAAAAAAATCATTTCAGTATAATGAGAAAGATGTACTTTACTTGTATAAATGATTTCAAACATGGATCTATAACAGATTTTGAAAAAAGATACATCGAAGTAACAGGGTTAGGGTTAACGGACATAGAGTTCCAACTCCCTTTCAACTGATCAGCAAATATGACAGAGGGACTCCTCCTGTTTTACGTTTGACCAGGGTTGCCAGATCAAAATAGCAAAATAAGGCCAAAAAAGGCCAAATTTGACAAATTGACTGTAAACCTCATTTGCTATTAGAAAAAAGGTTGTCCTTCATGAAAACGAATCCCACTTGATAGGCATATGTTTAGTGCTTTATCATTAAACTAAAATTTAAGTGAGAGAAATTTAAAACATCCTTGTTCTATTCAGGAGCTACTTCGTTTGACAGATCATTATACACTATATGCCCAAAAGTATCCGGACACTTGCAGATTTTCACATTTTTTAGAATTTTTCCGGTAAGGTTTAACTGACTGCCTTTAAACTTCGGACATGTAAAGAATAGACAATAACTCACATTTTGCATTGAAGATTCGGTCCTGAGGGCAATTAGGGGACCGTCTACAAACTGATGAAGACAAAAACGTTTTTGGCCCACCCCACTTCACAGAATACTGATAACAAGATGAAACTTTCAGAAATGGTAATGTTTAATGTGCATAATATTTACAGGAATTTTCGTAAAAATATGTGTTATTGTCTATTCTTTACATGTCCGAAGTTTAAAGGCAGTCAGTTAAACCATTCCGGAGAAATTCTAAAAAATGTGAAAATCTAAAAGTGTCCGGATACTTTTGGGCATATAGTGTATATCATTTGAAATGTGTAATATCAAAAATTTATTATAAAACATTAGAAAATATAATTAAAAATTGTTCTAAAAGTCATTAACGAAAATAAAGCCAAAAAAGGCCAAAAATGAATTTAAGGTCAAATGAAAATTCCTAAGACCAAGGGATTTGAAAAAAGGCCAAATTTCCATAATTTGGCCTTAAAAAGGCCAATATGCCTGCGTTTCACAGTTAAATATCCGAACAGCAATAAACCGCTTTGCAAAAACAGCTTTCTTTGGAGGTAATCAATCTTTTGGGATTCAATTTTCCATATTAATTTTATTTCACGTCCGCTTTCCAATGAACTCTGGAATATAAAGTGACTAACACTAAAAAGTGTTTCATGATATTTGGATGCTTTTACTTATTTTATATTAATTTAAAATGTTTTATCATCTTATGCATCCAAATCAATGGCCTTAACAACGTTGCAACATCATTATTCACTTCTGCTGCAGGCAAAATCACACAATGGGTAGTTAGATCTGATGGTTACACGTAGAAAGTCTACAAAGCGATTTTTCTTTCTATATCTAGAACAGACGCACAAAATATATCCGTTACGAAGAACGGATATTGCAGGTGGTTTTCCGAGAGACTGGCCGGTACTTACGTATTAACGCCACCGAGGCTACAGATTTGGCGGTTTTTGTACTTACATATTAACGCCAATTTGGCGGTTTTTAAGTGCCGCCAACGCCACCGCAGCTACAGATTTGGCGGTTTTTGTAAACAAGATTGCTCTTTATTGGCGCATTACCGCCAATCTGTAGCCTCGGTGGCGTTAATACGTAAGTACCTACTGGCCTTTCACTACAAGTTAAATAAACGAGCTGTAGAAGTATATGTATATTTTTGTATATAGAAGAAGTATATGTATATTTTTGTATATAGAAGAAGTATATGTATATTTTGTATATGAAGCTATGCATATTTTGACGTGAAAACGTCTTTCCGCTCGTTATTGTGATAGTCGATTGAACTTTCTTGTGTGACAAAATACCGTCAGATTTGAATCGCTAATAATTACGGCGGTAATAAGGCGAAAAGAATGGTTGACCTCACAACGGATAGATCATATCTGTAAGAGTGTTTTGCCTGTGACGTCATAGTACCAGTGTAGGCGCATGCGCGTGATTGATATGAATTAGTTTTATGTTAGGTTATAAATAAGTGTAGCGTGGAAACGCATTTAGCTAGGAGGTTGATTCTGGTGTCATTTTAAAGAGGTTGAGGATTATTACTAGGACCCAAAGTGAGACAATAAAAATATTTATCGGAATATAAGTAAAAATAGGTATTAAATTGAAAATTTCAAACACCGCATGTTTCTTGAGTATAACATGCAGTTTTCTTTCGAACTGTACGAAACTTACAGAATATTTGGCATTACGTAAAAGAAACGTTGTATTAAAATTTGAAATAAAAAATTTAAGATTACGAGAAATATGAGCATTTGTAGTAAATAATGTTTGACTGCGCATAAGCGAAATGTAGTTTTATATACTGTCAACAGATGGCGACATCAAAAGCTACTCTAAATAAAACTTACGAAGGGCGCAGTTCAGGTCCGCGCTGTAGAGTTTTCGTGAAAACGTCGGGATAAACACATAAAACAAGTGTTTCGCATTAATATGTAATTTAATTATCAACAATATTTACATAGAGTAGTATAATGGTTACAGAATACATCAATCACAAGTGTATCGCATGTAGAAAGGGTCTGTGGTAGCTTGTGATTTATCTATTCTGTAACCATCATACTACTCTATGTAAAAAATATTGTATTAAAGAGATTGATAATTAAATTAAACATTAATTCGAAACACTTGTTTAATGATTTGATCCCGACGTTTTCACGAAAAATCTACGGCGCGGGCCCGAACTGAGCCTTTCTTGTGTGTGTTTTTTTAAACAGCTGTAATCTAACCTATTTAAATATTTCAATAGAAGAGATATCTAGAAATTATTTTTTAAAATGACTTTTTAGCAGGAGCGCAACGGAATCATTTGATGATACGATTTGTAAGAGAATAACAAATCAATCCTATTTTTATTTGGCATGAACCATTTTAAATTTATACCGACTTAAGAACACACAGGTAACGCAAATTTTATTTAAATCATAATTTATGACGCTGCTGCTTAATATCCTCACTGATGTACTTCGTTCAGTTACGTATTGCTACTTATCTGGATTACATAATTAACTAATCTTCTTTTCAGATATTGTTCCAATATTCGACGCAAAATAAACGTATTCCGGTTAATTTATGTCAGTTCAATATGCCTTAAATCTCCGTCCAATCACGCATTCAGGTAGCACTGGCCTAAATCCTGCGGGAAAAAAGGTCAATTTCCCAGGGAAATCGATCTATCCAGAAAGTAAATGTATAGTATTTACACCGTGACGACACTGATTGCAGAGGAAAATAACTCTGACTCTACCTATTAAAACCATTTAGATTCAAGACGATTTGGCTAGTAAGTGAGAAATTTAACTAAGCATGACAGTATTAAGGAAAACATAACAGGAATACAACGCATAATCATAATACTATAATACATACAACAATTATTAGAAATGCTCATTTATAATACTGATTACTAATATAAATGTAATAAAAGGCTAACGGAAATGTAAAAATAGTAGCTTTTACATTTTATATACGTAAATTATATGAACGAAAATGTAAAATAGTGATGACGCTATCTACATTTTATTTACGTAAATTAAGACAGGAAACATGTAAAATAGTGACGCTTTCGACACATTTTATTTACGTAAGAGTATATAATTTCAGGAATGTAAAATAAATGACGCTATCTACACACATTTTATTTACGTAAATTATATGAACAGAAATGTAAAATAAGTGACACTGAAACATTTATTTACGTAAATTATATGAACGGGAATATGGAAATGGTGACGCTATCCACACATTACGTAGAACCACATGAACAGAATCATAAAATAGCGACATCCACACATTTATTGCAATAAAATTACATGAACGGCGATGTAAATAATGACCTTTCGACACATTTTATTTACGTAAGCAACTTATATAAGACAAAATACCCATAATGAGTCGATTACTATTATCCACACATTTTATTTACGTAAATTATATGAACGGAAATGTAAAATAGTGACGCTTTCTACACATTTTATTTACACCAAATTATATGAACGGGAATGTAAAATAGTGACGCGCTTTCAACACATTTTATTACTTGCATTATGGGATAAGATATAAAATAAAGTGACTTTCGACACATTTATTTACGTGATTATAAGAACGGAAGAAAAGTTAATTAATATTTTACTTTGAGAAATTACTGAAGAGCCTCCATCTAGTTTCTAGCATTTACTTGCGGTTTCATCCAAATACGTTCAAAAAAACTATTCTTTATTATTATAATAATGAATTTGATTTATCTTTATTGCAAATTTATTTCAAGACTTAGCTCAATATTTTAGAAACATTCAACTGAAATCAACGCAGGAGTGGTTCCCCCCAACTTTTCTCGTATACCTCACAAAGGCAAGTTCCTCCCCCCGGGATAAAAAAACTTCGTGTAACCTCAGTAGAACTCAAGTGACTATCAG
>BGPR01013505.1:25407-41593 GCA_013235015.1 Araneus ventricosus
TAAAATGAGACTCCTAATTTCTAGGAGCATACGTGTCTGAAACGTAGCTACAATGACAGAAGGTTTTTCATTGTAGATTATAGTGACTGTAAAATATTTAGGCAAAAAATCAAATTCAAAGAGAAGCGTACCGATTAAAACGCCACTCTTGCCGGCTCAAGGACAAAGTGACGTAATTCGCTTCGTAGCTTCCGCGTGCACAGACATTGCTACCAGTACGCATGCGCGTGGAGAAGCGGACTAGAAAAATTAATTATGCAATTTGAACGCCTTTTTTTAACCGATTAAAACGTAATTTGGCCACAGATCTATAATTAATATTAGCAACCGTCATATCAATTTTTATTTATCTAAGCCAAAGGGTTTAGGATATATAATTTTTACAATTATGCGTTTATACAGTCCGACAGACCATCAACCCTTCGACGGATTTCGTCCAAAATTTGATACGGACCTACAATCATGATAATAAAACTGTTCACTAAATTTTATCCATCTAGCTATTGAAGTTTTTGAGTTATAGTGTTCACATGACCGCGGACAGACAGACAGACAGACTTCCCGTTGACGGATTTTATCCAAAATTTGACAGAAACCTACAAATGACGTGTAAAGATCACATACCAAATTTCATCCCCTTAGCTCCAATAGTTTTCGAGTTATCGTGTTCACAGACAGACATAATTCCAAAATTGTGTTTTTCGTACTCGGGGAGGTCTAAAACGTGGAGATTCGTCAAAATCTCGAGTTCGAATTTTTTGACGATTACAATACTTTCTCTTTGTATACGAGAAAGTAAAAAGGAATTATATTATGAAAGCACTAATGGCAACAAAAGTAAGTGACGTCTGTGTGTTACGTTAAATACTATTGTACTCTCCTTCAAACATGACGTGTACACCCTACGTCGTGACGATGATAAATTCGACATCCTTTGTAAAAAAAATAAAATTTGCACTTCAGTAACAAGTACTCAGCATGAGAAAACTATGACGTAGATGTCTTAATGCAGTTCTTCCTGTCACCCGTCTTTTCTTGAAGCATCACCCGTAATGAAAAAGTCTGTGGAACTGAGTTCTTCTCTAGAGTGTCAACGTGACTTATTTGTTTTCTGATCTATTCATTTTCTGTCTTACTAAAAGTAATTCAATACCGATTATCATTGCTGGAGGCTTACTGAATGGGATCAATCTTGAAAAGATCTCAGCAGATGGTAGTCACACTGAGCCATTTCCAGACAATTTTCCTCAATAATTTAACACGTGAAAATGAAAACGTGATAAGGAGAACGTAGTCTAGCCTTTTTCTGTTTTTGTCTTGCTTTCTGTGCCATGTGACTCGAAGTGCTTTCTGAATCATGGCACGTGCTTAGATTTAATAACTCAACTTATATTGCTCTGATCAACAACATTGATTTCGTTTAAAAAAATTAAATATCCGAGTAAAAAGGAAGATTGGCTTCCTGTATATACCTGATTGCTAATTTAGTATGCAAGTCTGGTTTCCGTTATTGATACTGAGTATTGTTTTAAGTTTTTATCTCTAAACTGATAAGAAACCGTGTTCCTTTGCATACATTTTTTCGTTCGAAGTGCAAGTGTTTTCATCATTACACATCAAAATAATCAGCACAAAAATTCCTATAACTTGGGTCTATACAACTTTTGCAGCACTGCTTGTTTCTGAGCTGACGAGCCGAAACTGCAGCAGACACACATTAGCTTTTATTATTAGTAGAGATAAATATGCTTTCATTCTTACTTTCTCGTATACGAAGAACGCAAAGAGAAAGTATTGTAATCGTCAAAAAATTCGAACTCGAGATTTTGACGAATCTCCACGTTTTAGACCTCCCCGAGTACGAAAAACACAATTTTGGAATTATGTCTGTCTGTGAACACGATAACTCGAAAACTATTGGAGCTAAGGGGATGAAATTTGGTATGTGATCTTCACACATAATTTGTAGGTTTCTAACACATTTTGGACAAAATCCGTCTACGGGAAAACTGTCTGTCTGTCCGCGTTCAGGTGAAAACTATAACTCAAAAACTTGAATAGCTAGATGGATAAAATTTGGTACACAGTTTTATCATCAGAGGTGTAGGTGCTTATAAAATTTTGGGCCAAATCCGTCCAAGGGTTGACTGTCTGTCGGTCTGTATAATCGCATACTTTTAATAGTAATAGCTTCTTAACAAAATTACTTAAATAATTAAAATTTTGCATGTAGCCTTCTAAACTTATCCAATTTTTGTGTCAATAGGTTTAAAAAAAGGCGTTCAATTTTCATTTTCACTGTCTTTAATATTGTACGACGCAAAAAAAAGGCCCGACTGATCTTGGCTCACTTCCAAATTGTACACACGCTCTTTCGCTGACCTTGACGTTTCCCTTATTTTTTTCTTCACTGTGTTAGGGATGCTTGTTCGTTTTAGTGCCTTTTTGCTTATTTTTTTTTCTCTACATATGTTAGGGAATATACGAGAAAGTTTAGGGGAGACTACTCCCACCGGTTCAATTCATAATCCGACAAATGTCCAGGGATGAAGACCAGTAAGGTTACTAAAAATGTTCGGCTTACAAAAAAATGACGGGAGGCTGTCTTTTTCAAACAGCCGCTGATGTTAAAGGCGTAGGACCACTTTATACGCGTGACTCTTTCGTTTCTCGAAGTTACTCGGTTTCTCTTTGTTACTCGCGTGACTCTTTTGTTTCTCGAAGTTACTCGCGAAACTCTTGTTTCTCGAAGTTACTCGTGATTCTCTTTTGTTTCTCGAAGTTAGTCTCAATTCTCTTTTGTTCCTCTAAAATACTAATGTATGGAAAATTGGCGAAATAAAATGAAACTAAGGTTACAATGAAAATTGTTTTATTTCTTAATAAAATATAGTACAGTGTCAATTCTTTTGTTTTGAATTCTTCAATCGTATGTGGATATGTTACAATTCTGCGTAGGATCGGTCCATGATAATGATAACCGTCACCAATTCATGTGTTTTTTTTGGCCATCTGTGCGACTTAGTAGTCGCTGAACTACAATTCTGATTTTCAATTTTTTTTGTAACTTCCGTTGTTACCCTTTAACTCTAAAATAAGACATTAGTTATGTTTTTAACATATTTCGTTACCGATATATAGAGGATCACGTCACCAATTCATGCGTATTTTTGCCCAACTGTGCGACTTAGTAGTCGCTGAACTACAATTCCGATTTTCAATTTTTTTTTGTAACTTCCGTTGTTACCCTTTAACTCTAAAATAAGACATTAGTTATGTTTTTAACATATTTCGTTACCGAGATATAGAGGATCACGTCACCAATTCATGCGTATTTTTGCCCAACTTTGCGAGTCAGTAGTCGCTGAGCTACAATTCCGATTTTCAATTTTTTTTAACTTCCGTTATTACCTTCATCTCTAAAATAAGACATTAGTTATGCCTTTAACATATGTAGTTACGGAGATATAGAGCAGTAGTGCGCAAACTATTTTCATTTCCGACCCCCTCACTTTGTGTAAAGAGGGGTCGCGACCGCGTTTTTTGAAGAAAAGCCTTTTATTTTTTATTGTCAAGTAAATTTCTTTGAATTTAGCGACCCACAAAAATTTTTTCGCGACCCACGGTTTGCGCACCAATGATATAGAGGATCTCCCATACAACGTTTTTTGTGGCGTTTTGGCGTGTGAATCAAATTCCTTCCTGAGAACCCAATGGAAGGAACGTAGTCCTACTTTAAAAGTGCAAGCACGCGTTATCTTTAAATTCTTTTCAACAGATCGAACAAAAATGAATATGGCGCAAATCATTTTGCCTTGAGTAACTTCATTTCCAAAAAAATTACGCGTTGCTTTTTGCCTTGTTTTATCTATTAAAGAACACAGACTTACAGTGTGTACACAAATGAAGTGACACATTTCAAAAATTAATTTAAAAAACCCTAAAAAGGTTGGAACTACGAATTTTTTTTAAAAAATGAGAGCGCATCTCAAAAAATGTTTTTCAGATAGGTAACATGCCATTTCGGTGGTCTAGGGGGTCGTAAATTAATGGAAATCAAAAATTGGTTTAGAGCCATTATATAAGAAAAAACACTGGCATACATAAGTTGAGGAACATTTCGTAAAATGCGAGAAATTTGCATCGAATGGTATTCGAGAAAATGCAATTTAAATAATGTGATTAATTTATAAATGTTCATGGTATTCAGGACATTCAATTTTTCTAAAATTCAATGTTACTGTTCGAAGATTCAAATTTAAAAAATATTAATTTGTACAAGAACCCTCATCATTTAGCTTCTCTTAAAGATAAATTGAAATTCACCTCACTGAAATGCCGACAGCTTTCTGAATTTTAATGAGATTCAACTGGAATTTTTTTAAAGTTGCTCTATATATCTGGCTGTGAAGTTATGAAAGAAAAATTCCGCTGCGTCTCGCACATGCGCAGTAAAAAATTATTTAGCACAAACACTCATATTTCATGTAATATTCAACGTATTTACTTCAAAATTTAAAATAATACTTCTGTAACATATTGCCATTGCCATTGTTCTGCAAATTTCGAATAATTTGAGTGAAAACTCTGCATGTTATAAGCAAAACACGGAAGCGGAAAAATTTGGGATTTTTTAAAGAAACATTTATATCTTCCCGAATATTTGTACTATGCTTACGAAAATTCATGTAAATATTATGCGCATTAAACCATAACTATTGATAAAAAGCTACATCTCGTTATCAGCTTTCTGTGAAACAGGATGGGTGAAACTCCATTTTCGCCTTCGTCCCTTTCTGGTGGTCCCCCTAATTGCCCTCGTGACCGAATCTTCACTGTAATATGTATATGATACCCTATTGAATGTCACACGATTCTCCAAAATTGATTTTGAAACACAGTTTTAGAATTAATTACAAATTTTTCGCATTTTAGAAATGTTCCTTAACTTTTGTATGCCAGTGTATAAAAACTGGAAGAAAAATAAAAGCATGTAATTGTAGGGAATTTTACGCTCCTTAATTTGTTAATTCACATGTAGTGTGAAAACTGAAGAGTTTTCGCGATATTCAAGAAAAACTAAGAAAAGAAACCAGAAAACACGCATCGACTTCTGCTGATCGGTAGCCATTGCATACGGAATTTTCTCGCTGTAACAAATTTAGAACGGCGTAACGCCGCGTTACCTATCTGGAAAAAAACTTTTTGCGATGCGTTCTGATTTTTAAAAAAACCTAGTTCCAACATTTTTAATTTTTGAAGTGTTTGACTTTATTTGTGTACATCCAGTACATTTATATATTGAGATTTTTGAGATTTCAAAGCCACTTCAAGATGCTGAAATATGTTTGAAACTACCAGGAAATGCTAGTTTATTACCTTTCGATGTGAATTCCGATCACTATCATTAGCATAAACACCATTTATACTTTGCGTATAGCACAATAAAATTGGCATTTTGAAAACTGGAAACCAGCAAACAATAGCCCACTAAAGCAAACAAGGACAATCACGTTCGTATACTGACTTCACTTTCGAAAAAACTTAAGAACTGAGATCAAGCAACTCAATCGTAAATTTCCCGAGAAGAAAATCAAAACCGCAGGCAAGATATCGTGCCCATTTATACGGGTGGAAAACAACAATGGGAACAATTACATAACGATAGTGTTTACGAATACAGGGTGGCTACAGAAACTGTGAAAAAAATTTCCCTGACTAAACTTACAACATTTCCCTGATTTACGGCTACTAATTATATTAGTTTCCTGGATTTCTCCCTTCTCGGAATCACTGTACGTGTACAATATACATTATTAAAAACACTTTTACTAGTTATTTAATAGGACAAAAAAAATCAAATGTTTTTATGAAATTTAATTTTAAAATAATGGAATGAACATCCTAAAAAAATCTATTAAAACAGTATGTTACATTTCTTATGTGTAAAAAATACTGGAAATTTTAACAAAATACTTTTCTTCTAAAGCTGCTTAAGAATTCTAAGAAACATGAAAACTACTCTTTGCAACACAAGTTAAATTATATTAAACAGTAAAGGTTATTATAATCGTTGCTCAAAACTTTAAAACAGTTGAATAACTAATTAGTGCTCTTTGCATGGGTACCAAAATAACATGTTGCAGCATAAATATAAAAATAGTATAATTATACGTACCTAATATATTTTAGATATAGCAAAAATTTAAACAAGAGAAACTGCCAAAATATTACTTCAAATCTTTATTCTTTAACAAATCATAGATTAATTGCTCTAATCACAAACTTATGCTTTTATAAATGAATATACGTTTTTTTTAATTCCATTTATTGTTACAAATAATGCTAGATATAAGATACTAATTTATAGACAATAACTCAAGAAACAAATTACTATTAATTTCCATGATATTTATATATTTTTACGAATTTCCCTGATTTTTCCAGATCGATACAATTCCCGATGCGTACTGATTAAAACGCGTCTATCACACACTGCTAGGTTCTACCCTTCGGCTCAAGGACAAAGTGACGTAATTCGCTCAATAGCTTCCGCGTGCACAGATATTGCTACCAGTAAGCATGCGCGTGGAGAATCGGATTAGAAAAATTAATTATGCAATTTGAACGCCTTTTTTCTAACCGATTGACACAAACATTGGACACAAATCTACAATTAAGGTAAGAAGGTCACATACCAAATTTCATTTATCTAAGTAATTTTATTAAAAAGTTATTGCGATTAAAAATATGTGATTATACAGACCGACAGACAGTCGACCCTTCGACGGATTTGGCCTAAAACTTTATACGGACCTACATCCCTGATGATGATGAAACTGTGAACCAAATTTTATCCATCTAGCTATTTAAGTTCTTGATTTATCGTGTTCACATGAACGCGGACAGACAGACTTCCCGCGAACGGATTTCGTCCAAAATTTGATAGAAACCTACAAATTATGTGTAAAGATCACGCACCAAATTTCATCCCTGTATCTCTAATACTTTTCGAATTACCGTGTTCACAGACAGACATGATTCCAAAATTGTGTTTTTCGGACTCAGGGAGGTCTTAAAGGTGGAGATTCGTCAACATCTCGAGTTCGAATTTTTTGACGATTACAATACTTTCTCTTTGTATACTTCGTATACGAGAAAGTAAAAACTTAAGAATTGAGATCAAGGAACTCAATCATAAATTTCCCGAGAAGTAAATCAAAACTGCAGGCAAGATATCGTGCCCATTTATACGGATGGAAAACAACAATGGGAACCATTACGTAAACGATAGTGTTTACGAATAAGAGACAAGTAACAGCGCTTGGGGGAGAATGTACTTCATAGATACGGCCGGCAAGGTTATTCAAGGACCGATATTAAGACTCATTCAAGCGGGGCTGTGTTTTACTGTGTCATAAAAACAGTAAATGAATAAACAGAAATAATTTAACGATACGGTTTAATTTGAATTGAGAAGAGCCATCACGAATTGTATGGATGAGTTCAGCCTCATTATACTTTCAGGGCACGCCATCTCACGATTCCTACCACATGAGCGATTTTGAAACAAGTTTTAGGTAGACTTTTGGGCAATTTATGGAGGCGGCTGTTACGACTTCATCTGGCATTATATAACAACCACCTGTTATCCGTCGGACATAGTTCATCGCCAGAACGTAAAGTCACAGGACCAGCTAGGTTTCGAACTAAAATAACTCAACAGAAATTTCAAGGGCAATGTTTGGCAAGGAATACCAAGTAATAAAGAAAAATTTACTTATATAATAAAAAAAAACCCCACCAGAAAGGTACATTCATTTACCATGAGCTCTCGTCTATTTATTTATGTGACAACTAAACATGTTATAAAACGAATAATTTAATTAAGCTTATAAAATTATAAAAGTAATTCTTAGCTACTGAAATTGCATGCTATATTATTTCGTAAATGGAAATCTTAATTTTTATCTCAAAACAACATTTCTCCATACACATTAAAAGCGATTTAAGCCAACTTTTCCCTCAATCATCAAACGAAGCTTTAATATGGGATAAAAAATAACATACGCATATGATTTTTACTTTCTCGTATACGAAGTATACAAAGAGAAAGTATTGTAATCGTCAAAAAATTCGAACTCGAGATTTTGACGAATCTCCACGTTTTAGACCTCCCTGAGTCCGAAAAACACAGTGTTGGAATTGTGCGTGCGTGCGTGCGTGCGTGCGTGCGTGTGTGTGTGTGAACACGATAACTCGAAAACTATTAGAGATAAAGGGATGAAATTTGGTATGCAGTCTTTAAACATAATTTGTAGGTTTCTATCAAATTTTGGACAAAATCCGTCAGCGGGAAGTTTGTCTGTCTGTATGTCCGCGGTCATGCGAACGCTATAATTCAAAAACTTGAATAGCCAGATGGATAAAATTTCTTACACAGTTTTATCTTCACGAATGTAGGTCCGTATAAAATTTTGGGCCAAATCCGTCAAAAGGTTGACTGTCTGTCGGTCTGTATAAGCGCATCTCCAACGGGTCCGCTATCTCCACGCGCATGCGTATTGAATGCAATCTTCTGTGCACGACATTTATTTACTCCTGCTTGGCGCTTTTTTTCATCCGATTCTCCATGCGCATGCGTACTTGGTAGCAATCTGTGCACGCAGAAGGATTGTCTTGAGCCAAGAAAGAATAGAAATCGGTATTCATTTAATCGGAATGCATCTCTTCGAATTTTAATTTTTTACCTAAATATTTTCTGATAGTCATTTGATCCTGGGTTACTATAGGTTCGAAATTTTTTATCCACGCGGGGGTAGGGGAAACAGCACCTTTTTCGAGAAGTATACGAGAAAGTTTAGGGGAGAACACTCCCGCTGGTTTACTCTAAGCTTTTAACACTCAAAAATGAGTATAAGATTCCGTCATTTAAAATCCTTAACTGTCTATAATGATAGAGTCTCATGCATCGGCAACCCGTTTTTTGAAGCTCGGAGCGATTCTTCCTAAAAAATCACGGCCGCTGTTGCCTAGTGGTAAGGTCTCGGCTTTGGGACCGGATGGTTCCAGGTTCAAAACCCGATTCCACCGAAGATCCGTCGTGTATGGGGCCTGTTGCACGCTAAATCATACGCTTTGGCCAAACGTCCTCCTGTTGGTGTGGCGTGGAAGTTTGGAGGCGGGTGCCAACTCAGGTGTCGTCCACGTCATCTGACCGTGGTTTAAACATACCGTCCCAAAATAGCCCTCGTGTTGCTTCAAAACGGGACGTTAATATAGCTAAATTAATCCTAAACCAGCGGAAGTGTTCTCCCCTAAACTTTCTCGTATACTTCCCCAAAAAGGTGCCGTTTCTCCTTCCCCTGCGTGGCTAAACAAATTCGAACCTACTGTTATCCAGAATCCAATGACTATCAGAAGGTTTTTCATTATAGTGATTGAAAAATATCTAGGTAAAAATCCAATTCAAAGACGTAACGATTTTCCTCTCTTACCGGCTCAAGGACAAACTGACGTAATTCGCTACTCCGTAATGAAATTCCTCTCCGTTCTTCCAGTACGCATGCGTGTGGAGATAAAGGATTCTTTCAAAAGTAAATTATACGGACCGACAGACAGTCAACCCTTTGACGGATTTGGCCCAAAATTTTATACGGACCTACATTCATGACGATAAAACTGTGTACCAAATTTTAGCCATCTAGCTATTCAAGTTTTTGAGTTATAGTGTTCACATGACTTCGGACATACAGACAGACAGACTTCCGGTTGACGGAATTTGTCCAAAATTTGATAGAAACCTACAAATTATGTTTAAAGACTACATACCAAATTTCATCCCCGTAGCTCTCATAGTTTTCGAGTTATCGTGTTCGCAGACACACATAATTCCAAAATTGTGTTTCTCGGACTCAGGGAGATTCGTCAAAATCTCGAGTTCGAATTTTTTGACGATTACAATACTTTTTCTTCGTATACGAGAAAGTAAAAAATTATCGTATCGTTTCGGCCGGATATAACAGTAAAATATTTTTTTACTATGCCAGAACAAAATCGACTTCATGAAAGAGATAAAAATTAGAAAAATTACTTCATTCTGAGGTCGTTGGTATAGAGAAATTTCGTATTAAGTAATTTTAAATTTTTTTGCTGAATCTGATACAAGCATGAAGTATCAAAAGTTACCAACCCAAAGCAACCAAACACAAATCGAATTTACAACTAAGCCAAAACATGTCTACCTTCAAGTATTAAAAAACCCAAGAACAAACCAATTTCAAAGGATCATTCACCCGTAAAGACGACGTTTAAGGTTACAGAATTTTCAGCGAATTTTAAGGCCGAAGCACTTCTGCAATGAGGAAGGAAGTTTCAATATAAGCAAGAGAGGAAATTTCCTTCAACTAATAAAAACCACTCATAATTTTAAAAACATTTTTACTTTAATATTGCATAGAGAGAATTTGAGGGAAAACTTTCACAATTCACGATATTGTTCAATTAAGTATCACTGTATTTGGCACATCCTTCTGCCGAATGACACTGAATTGCGAAAAGAACATTCTAGCCTTGAATAATTCATCATTCTTTCTTTTCTTTCTCTCACAATGAAAAATCAGAAACCAGCGGGAGCGGTCTCCCCTAAACTTTCTCGTATACTTCCCCAAAAAGGTGCCGTTTCCCCTTCCCCCGCGTGGCTAAAAAAATTCGAACCTGTCGTTACCCAGAATCCGATGACTATCAGAAGGTTTTTCATTATAGTGATTGAAAAATATCTAGGCAAAAAATGAAATTCAAAGAGATGTGTAACGATTTTCTTCTCTTACCGGCTCAAGGACAAACTGACGTAATTCGCTACTCCGTAATGAAATTCCTCTGCGCTCTTCGGGTACGCATGCGCGTGGATAACGGATTCTCTTCGAAAGTAAATTATACGGACCGACAGACAGTCAACCCTTTGACGGATTTGACCCAAAATTTGATACGGACCTACATTCATGACGATAAAACTGTGTATAAAATTTTATCCATCTGGCTTTTCAAGTTTTTGAGTAATAGCGTTCGCATGACCTCGAACATGCAGACAGACAGACTTCCCCTGGACGGATTTTGTCCAAAATTTGATAGAAACCTACAAATTATGTGTCAAGTTCACATACCAAATTTCATCCCTTTATCTGTAATAGTTTTCGAGTTGTGTTCACAGACAGACATAATTCCAAAATTGTGTTTATCCGCTCAGGGAGGTCTAAAACGTGGAGATTCGTCAAAATCTCGAGTTCGAATTTTTTGACGATTACAATACTTTCTCTTTATATACTTCGTATACGAGAAAGTAAGAAACAACCCTCTTTGTATAAAACAGAGACGATATCTTTTCCATTTATTCGATGATCAATAGAAAAGTCCAGGTGTAGAAACGTAATAAACCATTAACAAACCACAAAAAATTTAAATGCGCATTTCCAACATGTGATCTAGCTAGTAAAAACTGCCATTCTGAAATAATTGCAGGGAGTTAAGGAAGACATAGAGCTTCGTGACTTTTTCCTCGGTCTTACTTAAATACCATTTGATGACATGGCAATTTGTTCCATCGGTAAATCAATTGCATAACGGTCACATGATATCATGCGAGGGAAAACGAAGAAAGAGAAAACGCATCAATAGAGTTCAAAGATGGGTCAAACTATTTTATTTTCAGACGCAAGGACACAAAGAAGAGTTGCGTCTTAAATATGGCACAATAATAATTTTTTTTTATCTCATTTAATGCAAAGAACTCAACTTTGAAACATCCCGTTTTGAATGTATACGGGGACTGCTTTGGAATGGGCCTCGTGATTTTTGAACAGTAGTTAGGTAATGAAAACTACACCTGATCCCAGCACCCAACCTCGAAACCCGGGGGTCGACTCTAACATAA
This sequence comes from Araneus ventricosus, assembly GCA_013235015.1. NCBI lineage: Eukaryota > Metazoa > Arthropoda > Arachnida > Araneae > Araneidae > Araneus > Araneus ventricosus. Next base: position 37,337 of record BGPR01013505.1, read on the forward strand.
CAAATGCCAATTTTCATTGCCTTTTACTACCTTAATAGATGGGTGTTCGCTTTTTACTTTCTCGTATACGAAGTATATACAAAGAGAAAGTATTGCAATCGTCAAAAAATTCGAACTCGAGATTTTGACGAATCACTCTTTTTACTTTCTCGTATACGAAGTATATACAAAGAGAAAGTATTGCAATCGTCAAAAAATTCGAACTCGAGATTTTGACGAATCACTCTTTTTACTTTCTCGTATACGAAGTATATACAAAGAGAAAGTATTGCAATCGTCAAAAAATTCGAACTCGAGATTTGACGAATCACTTTTACTTTCTCATTATGAGTATATACAAGAGAAGTATTGCAATCAAGCTCAAAAATTGAACTCGAGATTTTTGACGAATCACTTCTTTACTTTCTCGTATGACAGTATATACAAGAGAAAGTATTGCAATCATCAAAAATTCGAACTCGAGATTTTGACGAATCACTCTTTACTTTCTCATACGAGGTATATACAAGAGAAGTATTGCAATCGTCAAAAAAATTCGAACTCAGATTTTGACGAATCACTCTTTTACTTTCTCGTATACGAAGTATATAACAAAGAAAGTATTGCAATCGTCAAAATTCGAACTCGTTTTGACGAATCACTCTTTTACTTTCTTATAGCAAGTATATACAACGAGAAAGTATTGCAATCGTCAAAATTCGAACTCGAGATTTTGACGAATCACTTTTTACTTTCTCGTATACGAAGTATATACAAAGAGAAGTATTGCACATCGTCAAAATTCGAACTCGAGATTTTTGACGATCACTCTTACTTTCTCGTATACAGTGTATACAAAGAGTAGATATTGCAATCGTCAAAAAAATTCGAACTCGAGATTTTGACGTCACTCTTTTACTTTCTCGTATAGCAGGCGTATATACAAAGAGAAAGTATTGCACCTCAGTCAAAAAAAATCGAACTCCGGATTGCACGAATCACTCTTTACTTTCTCATAATGAAGTATATACAAAGAGAAAGTATTGCAATCGTCAAAAAAATCGAACTCGAGTTTTGACGAATCACTCTTTTACTCTCGTATACGAGTATATACGAAGAGTAAGTATTGCAATCCAAAAATTCGAACTCAGATTTTGACGAATCACTTCTTTACTTTCTCGTTCGAAGTATATACAAAGAGAAAGTATTGCATCGTCAAAAGAATTGAACTGAGATTTGACGAATCACTCTTTACTTTCTCGTATACGAGAGGTATATACAGAGAGTATTGCACATCGATCATAACTAGTTTTGACGAATCACTCTTTTACTTTCTCGTATACAAGTATATATACAGAGTAGGATATTGCACATGTCAAAAATCTGACAGGCTCGAGATTTTGACGAATCGACATTTTACTCGTATACGAAGTATATACAAGAGAAAGTATTGCTCGCAAAATCCAGATACGATCATTTACTTCATAACATATACAGTATAATGCAATGCAAAAATTGAACGAATTTTGACGACAATTCTCACTTTCTCCGTATACGAAGTCATATACAAGAGTTAAAGATGTCACCTCAAAAAATTCGAACTCGAGATTTTGACGAATCACCTTTAACTTTCTCGTATACGAAGTATATACAAGAGAAGATACTTGCAATCATCAAAAATTCGAACTGAGATTTTTGACGAATCCACTTCTTTACTTTCTGCGTATACGAAGTATATACAAGAGAAAGTATTAAACGTCAAAAATTCGAACTGCAATTTGACGAATCCTCTTTACTTTCTCGTATAGAAGTATACAAAGAGAAAGCATGTAATCGTCAAAAAAATTCTGAACTCGAGATTTTGACGAATCTCATCAGTTAAGACCTCTCCTGAGGTCGCAAAACACAGTTTTGGAATTCAGCTTAACACGAGGAACTCGAAACTATGAGCTATCGGGGAGAATTTGGTATGTGGTCTTAAAACATAATTTGTAGGTTTCTAGCAAATTTTGGACAAAATCGTCAGCAGATCTGTGTGTTTGTACATCCGCGGTCATGTGAACACTATAGCAAAAACTTGAATAGCTAGATGGATAAAATTTGGTACACGGTTTTATCGTCATGAATGTAGGTCCGTATAAAATTTTAGGCCAAATCCGTCAAAGGGTTGACAGTCTGTCGGCCTGTATAATTTACTTTTGAAAAGAATCCGTTATCTCCACACGCATATGCGTACTGGAAACAATCTTCTGTGCACGCGAAAGCTATGGAGCGAAGTACGTCAGTTTGTCCTTGAGCCGGCAAGAGCGGAAAATCGGTACGCATCTCTTTGAATTTGATTCTTTACCTAGATATTTTTCAATCACTATCATGAAAAACCTTCTGATAGTCATTGGATTCTGGGTAACAGTAGGTTCGAATTTTTTTAGCCACGTGGGGGAAGGGGAAACGACACCTTTTTGGGGAAGTATACGAGAAAGTTTAGGGGAGAACACTCCCGCTGGTTGAAAACGAATTCCTTTCACCGGTTTATTGATTTATTTATTTTTCTTCCTTTCCCTCTCGTCATGCCACGAAATATGAATACATCGCTTAGCAAGGATATGAGGTAAAAAAAAAAAGAATAGTGGAATGTACTTCAATTCTAAACAGATAATTACAAACTGCTTCCTTCAACTGCTGCTGCATAGAAAGGAAATTTTACAATTCCTTCTTCCCAGATTCAGAATTACTAGCAAGTTAAGCCGTACAGTTCATCGCCATTCACTTGTATTTAAAAGGACGCTAACTCTGCACGAAGGTAGGGGCAGCGATCTTCTTCCCCTCTCTACAGCTGCTTGTTAATCGCTCTTCGATTTTCTCCAGTCAGCAGATTTTAATTTATGCTACCTCGAAGCGAGGCTTCAATCTACGCAAGCCATTGTTCTTTTCGCTAGCCACTTTCAGGGTCCCTCTGATTTTTCGTTCCGATTTCAGTCCAGGCGGAATTCCAACTATGGCAAGTAGCTTGGCTCATTTCATATATTTTTATCGCTTTTTACTTTCTCGTATACGAAGTATACAAAGAGAAAGTATTGTAATTGTCAAAAAATTCGAACTCGAGATTTTAACGGATCTCCACGTTTTAGACCTCCCTGAGTCCGAAAAACACACTTTTGGAATTATGTCTGTCTGTGAACACGATAACTCGAAAACTATTAGAGCTACGGGGATGAAATTTGGTATGGGGTCTTTAAACATAATTTATAGGTTTCTACCAAATTTTGAACAAAATCCGTCAACGGGAAATCTGTCTGTCTGTATGTTCGAGGTCATGCGAACGCTATAACTCAAAAACTTGAAAAGCCAGATGGATAAAATTTGGTACACAGTTTTATCGTCATGAATGTAGGTCCGTATAAAATTTTGGGCCAAATCCGTCAACGGGCTGACTGTCTGTCGGTCTGTATAATAGCATAGCTCCATGCGCATGCGTAAATGCCTGTGCAAAGAAGGGATACTCCGAAAACTTGGCAGTTTGCCAAAAACCAATTCTGGCGGCGAGATTTTGTAAGGAAGCAAACATTTAGGGCGTCTCGTTTTACTTGCGTATTGGAAGCAATCTCTGCGCATGCGCAAGCTATTCTCCGCAGGCGGAACTTGCATTGCTCGAGTTTGATAAAAAAAAATGAATATTCCAAATTTTAATACATACGCATCTTTTTGAATTCTTCGCCTCAATATTTTACTATCACTATAATGAACAATGAAAAACCTTCTGATAGTCATTGCATTCTGTGTTACAGTTGGTTCGAACTTTTTATCAACGCAGGGGGAAGGGAAATGACAAATGTTTGAAAAATATACGAGAAAGTTTAGAGGAGGCCATTCCCGCTGGTTCCTTCTCGCGTTCCAAAATATACAGTTAGTCTGTGAAGTGAATGGCCGGCTTTAGAGAAACAGCAGTGAGGATACGATAAATAAAATACCGAGTCCAAAGATAAAACTACACATAAAAAAGACAAAAGGTTGAGTCCAACTAACATTTTGCTACTATGTCTCGGTTAGAAGTACATTAATTTTATGGAATTCACATTAGTGCTGAAGAGCTAACTGTGTTACAAGTGGTAAGTGTTTAAAACTAGACATAAAAAAGACAAAAGGTTGAGTCCAACTAACATTTTGCTACTAAGTCCCGGTTAGAAGTACATTAATTTTATGGAATTCACACTAGTGTTGAAGTGCTAAATGCGTTACAAGTGGTAAGTGCTTAAAACTACACATAAAAAAGACAAAAGG